>QKWP01000934.1:122929-147152 GCA_003550325.1 Gigaspora rosea
AAATAGTAACGCAAGAAACACAGAAAATAACATTTCCACCAACATTTAATGCCAAGAAATTCACAATTGAATTGAACTTTGAGAAGTTGAATGATATTATTTTCCCGGACATGGAGGTCATAAAGACCGCATCTCAGGATGATCATTGGAGATCTGATATTGTAGAAATTTATGATTGGTTTGGAATGGCCTCGCTTCGAACGCAAAGGTAATCGTTGTAAGACTGCACAACTGATAGTTCTTTAATATGATTAATCCGAATTATTGGAAATAGATTATGCCACCCTTCGTTTACCAATCAAATTAACAAAAAAAATCTTTGCAAAATTTTAGTAGAGTATACGTTCTATTAGATCTTTATACTTTTTCAATTGTGCTTTTGTTAATTGATCGAATCAAAATTTCTAAGCTAAAAACGGGGTTCCCTTCGTCCAATAGGAACTGGTGGGGAAATTAATTAATCCCTAAAGCCCACTGTAAACTTTCATTAACAACTCAATCCTAAACCCCTAGGAAAAAAAACAAGTGCAAATTTAAAGCAGGTCTAAATTTCAGCATCAACTGCTACACTATCTAATTGTGCATTTCTCTTTACAACTTATGATCTCAGGATTAGATTGCAAGATAATGTTGATCCTTATATATCCATTTATACTGCTCCTACTCCACATTTAAGTGGTAACGGATCATTATTATGCTGTACTGGATTTATTCCTTCATCAATAATTTTGTTTCTATCTAAATTTATCTTGTATGTATTAATCTTTTTATTTAGCAACATTATTTAGTCGCTAACTAATTATTGTCTTTGTTTATGAATCTCATTATAGCGATCAATTTAACAACTTAAATATTCCTTGAGTTGCTTTAAGTGTTTGGGGCTTTAAATATCATGGAACAAGCAAGAGCATGGTCATTTCATGATAATTATAGTTTTTTGATATGGCCAGATGGTACGTATATTATATCAAGCATTTGGGGCTTATGATAGTTTTTCATGAAAAAATATTAATAAACTACTAAAAAGAAGACTGTTATAATTTGGCGTATGTGCGTTGCAACGCACCCACTGACAGATCGCAGGATCACGTGTCGAAAAAAAATAGCGATATGTTAAAAAATCTTTTATAGCTCATAATTTTACCTCTCTCGAACGGCACTTTCATATTTGTGCTACGAATATGTCTATCTATTTCAGTGCAAGAATTAGTTAGGGCATTAACGTTTTTAGCGAAAAAAAGGAAAATTTCACGAAATTGGAGTCATTTTATAATAAGTTCTATTGATCTTGATCTTGATTTTGATCTTTCTAGATCTTTTGATTCAAGCGTGTTGTTTTCACCTGCTACGAACAATTGTTTGTAAGAAAAGAAATTGCGCATGTAACATAGGTCTAGAAATTTTTTTTGGATTTATACTTACCTCAACTCGGCCATACCAAGCTGATTTCTGTTTACGTGTAATATAACCCCAATTTTTAAATTTATATATAATATACTACTTGTTATTAACCAATCAAATTGCAGTTAGTTATTTAATTAGTAATTCATATAAGAACAGGACAATTTAATTATAAAAAAGTTGGGGTAAATGTTTATATAGTTTTTATAGTAATATGGAATCCAATTTCCCAAAATTATATAATAAAAAGATGGGGTTTTTTAAGGTTCAAAATTTTAGCTCTTAGTAAAGTATCTTTCATTTTCTGAAAATTCTACTGGACATTTAATAAAAAGAAAGCCAAATACCATATTTTTATGCCTATATAATTTAATTTTATATTATATTTCAACTATTAATACTTTATATTGTAGGCAAACTGGATTCCAATATTTCAGAATATTATAGTAAATTTACCATATTATAAAATTTTATAAAATGTCCTGTTCTTATGTGAATTGTTAATTAAATTTTTAAAATTTTTTTACAGTATATGACTTTTTTGGCATTTTGCAAGAACATTAATCCAGCTTTCACAATTTCTGAATTAGAATTGCAGTGTTTTTTTTTGTTGATTTTCTTTTTTATCCCTCTTTTTTTTATAAAATATTTTATATTATATTAAACAAAAAACCTGCTTGATGTGGTTTTAGATAAATAATCTAAAGTTAATTTGGTAAAATAAAAAAGAAGTTTTCTTAAAATCATCCTGGATGATTTTGTTAAAAATTATCTATGATCATCTGACATATAACTAATTGATGATCATCTATGATAATCGATCCTTTTTTTTTATTCTAGTATACATGTCTAATATTAACTTTTTGTTTTAGTTTTATTTAACCGTTAATACAGTAATGGCGTCGTTATTTGAGGAGACGTCGTTAATGGAGTCATCGTAAGTACCGTGTCGTCTTATATGTGGGTATTGTCATTATTACGCATTTAAATTGCTTTGGGTGTTGCCGCCTTTCAATTTACTTCTGGTTTTGCTAGTGTTTTTTTCTTGCTGTCACATTTCTAACTTTTCACCTTTCTTTCAGTTTTAATTTTGCATCGCTTGCTTTGGTACCGCTGCTATGGTAGGTGTCATGTTATTGTGATTATTGTGTTGTCTTGGGGTGGATTTCATTGTTGTTATATTATTTGTGTTGCTTGAAGTAGATTTTGTCATTTTTAGTATTTTTTCTTTGTTGTTGCATGTCTAACCTCCACTATTCTTTCCATAATTGTTGGTTTTAGTTTTATACTGCTTGCTTTGGTGTCGCTGCTGTGATAGGTGTTGTGTGTCGCTGTGCGTTTTTTGTTGTATATTTTTTCTGTAATCGTTGGTTTCAATTTCGTGCCATTTGTTTTAATGCAGCAATTATAGTGGCGATGCATTATTATTGCTTTGGGGTGGATGTCATCATTCAATTTACTTTAGTGTCATTAGTGCTTTTTATTTGGTGCATATTTAACCTTCTCACTTTCTTTCTGTAGTCGTCATTAGTATCAGTTTTGTATGACGTTATAAGTGGGTGTTGCATTATTCGTATTACCTTTGTTGTCTTTGTGATAACCATTTCGTCATTATTGGAGGTGTCATTGTTTTTGATATGGTTCTTGGCATCTTTTTTCTTGGTGCTGTCATTTAAAAACATTCATTAAGCTAGTTAGTAGGGTTAGGGTGAGTTAGTTTGTAGGTTTTTCCTATGCTTTAGTAAAATAAAAATACTGTAGCAGAGGCGGCAGCCATAGCGGAAGTATAAACTATCCTTTGCTTTGCAAAGGATAATAAACAATGTCTTTTGAATTAATAAATATTATTGAACTATGTTAAACTGTGCCGTATGTACTAATATCGAAAAATCCCGTAATTGTTATATATTCGATGTAATTGGTTAATTTATGCAGATCAATGATCATGTGATACAATGATATGCTAGGGTCGGTATTTAATAATATCATCCTGGATGGTATTTAGAAATGTTCAATAAAAAATTAAAATTATATTCAATTTGCTAAACTAACTTTTCTTTAGTCAGCATGATTCTATTTTATTTATTTTAGTTATTTATTAAAGTGAGATAGGGTATTATTATACAGATTGGTATTAATATGCCAATTTTTTGACAATATCTTGTGATAAATTAATTAGAATTGAGTAATTTTGGTATTATACAATTTCTCTACTAAGACAAATTGAATAATACAAATTTATTTTATTTGAAGTGCTAGTACCGGTATTTGAATAATAATCAAAAAATTTTAAATTTAATAATATTTTTATCACCAACCTATATAAAAAACTAATCCAATTTGATTAATCAAATTAGCATATATATACTAATACAATTATTAATCAATTTATATATATACATTTTATGCTAAATAAAGTAATAAATATTTAATTTCTTGTCAAAAGTTGGATATCAATAAAACAAAAATTTTGCTATATATATTAAGTTCTTCATTCTCATATGAATTATTATAGTTTTTATAAAATTGTTTAAACAGTCTTCCTCTTCTATAATCTCCACAACTCCTATATTGTCATACAAATTTTTAACCCCATTTGTTTTTATATAAAAGTACCTTTATATAATCACAATTAGCTTATAATCACTATCATATTATATATTATAAATAAAATATATATACATATATATTTTCCTTCTATATAATTACATTTTAAACAGATAATAAATAAAGAATGTATAGATACATGGTGAGTTGGGGTGTGCGGTGCGGTATACTATGTAAATCAAAATTATATTTGGATTAGAGTTCTGACCAAGATCAGCTGACCCATATGGGTTACAGGTCGAAAATTACTCTGATCTGGGTCAAACAGGTCAGAATTCAAAAAATAAGCAAAAGCCTACTAAATGCTATTTATTAAATAGTAAGCTCTTACTCAGGTTGTCTGACCTGTGCAGGTTAACTTCATGTATCAAAAATTAGGTTGTTGCTTTTTTTTATAAGGTTGTTGGTATAACTGATAATGATAATATTGCTATAATAAAACACTACAGGTGAACTAGTGAGTATTTATTAGTAAAATTTGCACATTAAAAACTTTATATATATGCGTACAGTGCAAAAAAAATCTAATCTAGATTTATCTAGATATAATGTAATTACCGTTACTATTGTTTTTTTCTAAAAATTCACAGAAACATTATTAGCAATTTTAAAAATTCTTATAAAATTATCAGCCTGAGCTGATTTTAGATAATGTGTCAATGCCTTAAATGTATCTAATTCAGCTCCAATTCACTTGGCTTTAACTATTTTGTAAACAAAATTTTGATATAAAGAAGATCATAGTACGTAACAAAATGGATATGTTCAAAATTCCTAATTAAGCAATTAGTAAGTACTTGATAATTTTGTCATTAACAATTTAATCCAATTGTTTAAAAAATCGGTATGTCAATATGTTATACTAACTTTATTAATAGAAAGACAATCAAATTCTATGAATTCTATGGATCTTGCATATTATTATTGTAAAAACAATGGTAATATGCAGAATTTATCCCTTAGATTGTAACACAGGCAAATTTGTCTGCGTGTTATAAAATTTTTAATAAAATTTTAAATATTGATTTTAGCTATATCTTTTCTAAGTAAAAAATATTCTTTAAGTTTTGTTTTAGTAACTTTGTTATAAAATTTTTTTAAAATCATTAGAAAACTTTAATATAATAAATGTTTAAAGTTCTTGTATTGGCATTTTTACTATTAAAATTTTTCTTTGGATTTTTTCAAATTTTATATGTTCCCGTCTATAAAAAAAATCTTTACTTCTAATACAAGTCTTAATTTTTACAAGTAAATCATTAAAGTTGCAATAATGAAAGTTGTCATCCTTTATATAAACTACAATATTGTCTTAAGAACTATAGTTCTAAAACTAAAACTAAATAAGATCGCAGAAAAATTGTAATAAAATTTTTTAAAAAAATTTTTTCTTAAAATTATCTATTTTCAGCTTATATGTAACTATAATTTATTTTCTTATAATATAAAAACTAATTTTGCAAAAAAGTAATCCTTATTTTCAAATATAATTGTACAAAGTTTTATTTAATTATTTTAGTATTTTAAAAAAGTAAATCAGAGCTAAAAAAGTGCAAAACACAGGCAAATTTGCCCGTGTTCTACTACAATCTAAGGGATAGTATTTTATAGAATTTACAATTCGATTATTTTTTAAAAAACTTACTATAATGATTGTCTATATGATTCGTTGACTGGGTCATGACCTGGGTCAGATTACTATTCTAAAGAAGTAAAGCACGATTTTATATATTAAAAAATATATTACATAGTTCATCAATTAATAATTATTTAAAATTATCGATTGTGTAAAAAATAAGAAATGGAATCCAAAATTTGGATTCCATTCCTTATTTGTTAAATAATCGATAATTTTAAGTGATTATTAATTGATGAACTATGTAATATATTTTTTAATATACTAGAAAAACGGTGATGTTTTGTGGGCTGGAGCCTTAATTTTTAGGTCTTAAGTTTTAGAATTAAATTTAAATTGTATAATAAATTTATAACAAAGCAAACTTTGTTTCTCTATTAATTTTTGTTGTAAACATGCATTTTGTATTATCGAAAAGAAGTACAAACTCTTGATATACCTACAAATATAAGACCAATTGCAAATTCCTTTTTCCAAGTTTTATTATAGCTTATGCTAATGCTAAACCTTGTGACTTATGAGTTGTCACAAATGAAACTGCATGCAAGAGCAAGTTCCTAATTTCTTCCCAAGTATATTTAATAGGTCAAATTGGTACTATTATGATAAACTAGTTCGATATAGATACAGTTAGACCTGTATAATTGTCCAGTTTAATATTTAATATAACAGAAAGAAAGATTTTTTGCAAGTAGGACAATAATTTGCAACAGAATCTTGAAAATTTTTAAGAAGCTTACGATCATAAGTAAATTACATTGTAGACTTAATTATTTCAATCAAAATTCAATTTAAAAATCGTACTTTTTTTTTAGCTATTTTCTTCATATGTTTGTATTGAATTATATACTTTTTCGCTTTAATATTAGTTAAATAACGTTTGCAACAAGCCTGACTCACTTTAGAACCCCAAAATATACATAGATAGGTCAGGTATGAGTTTGCTTATTTTTGAGGTTTTTTATGCAGATTTTTTCTATTTATAGTAATTTTTTGCTTATTTTTGAAGTTTTTTTGCAGATCTTTTCTTTTTTAGTAACCCTATAATTAACCTGACCTATCTATGTATATTTCGGGGTCCTTTTACTTTTATATAAGCTAACTACTGTTCTTTAGTCGTCGAACTTTTTATCGTATATAGATTCTTATTTTTGCTAATAAACTTAAGCATATTTGCTTACGATATATTTATATTTCCTATATTTTTTTATAAGCAATAAGCTATTATTTATTAAATATGTTTGCTTACATATATGATATTTAATATAGAGTATTATTTTCAAACTGATAAACTATTTTTTTTTTATTATTATTAATTCAGTTAATATATCTATTAAAAATCAGCTACCATATTTAAAACCAAGATTTCAATATCCAAAGTTGAACCTAATTTAGGTTCAATTCTGGTTATTTTTTAAATCTAGATTTGGACAAATTAAGCGGAAGCCAAACATTTTCTGAAATTCAGTAAAGTAAGACTTTGATATTATAATATATTTATAAGAATAATTATTATGAATGATATAGAGTAGTTCTTATTTACCAACTGATAAACTTATTAAAAATCAGTTAATGTATTCTATTAAAAGTCAGCAATATTTTAACCAAGACTTCGGTATCCAAATGTTGAGCCAAATTTAGAGTTATTTTGAACCTAAAATTTGGATCAAGTGAATCGGGAGCCAGACATTTTCTAAAATTCAGTAGAATAAGACGATGAAATATTTATGATATTTAATATAGAATAATTCACATTTTTCAAATAATCTTATTAAAAGTTAGTTAATGTATTCTATTAAAAGTTAGCAATATTTTAACCAAGATTTTGGTATCCAAATGCAAACATTGAATCTAATATAAGTTCAATTCTGGTTATTTTGAATCTAAAATTTGAATCAAGTGAATCGGGAGCTAGACATTTTCTAAAATTCAGTAGAGTAGGGCAATAAAAATATTTATGGTATTTAATATAGAACAATTTATATTCTCCAACAATCTTATTAAAAGTCAGCTACCATATTTTAAACTGAGATTTTGGTATCCAAACGTTGAGCTTAATTTAGACTTAACACTGGTTATTTTGGACCTAAAAATTTGGGTCAAGCGAAGCAGAAGCTAGACATTCTTAAAATTCAATAGAGTAAGGCTTGAAGGCTTTCACAGCTTCAGCCAATAAAATTAATAAAAAATTTTTTTATTTACCCCTATATAATCACATAGTTTAAATTATATTCTTAAATGTGATTATATAGAGTAAACACTATATAATCACACTCTTTTATAATCACACATTTGCATAAAACAAACTGCGTGATTATAGAGGAGGAAGACTGAAATTAGAATTGCATTTTTTTATTGTAAAAATAATTCAGCAAATTTATATATCTTGAAGCCCTTAATTGTATATTAATATTTAATTTCTTTATCAAAAATATTACTTATTATTTTTTTTTTTAGCAGTCATGCTAATACTTTATTAGGGATTGTATTATCTTAACATAATAACAAAAATTATATAAAAAGAAAAACTACTTTTTCTATAACCTAAATTACAAATATTAGCTCACCCGATTATTCAGAGATATCTATGTGCGACCTGCTATAGTGAGATTTTCTTCATACTATACAGCTTTGTTCTAAGTTGTATAATACTTCACAGAATGGTTCTCACAGCCTATTATAACTACCAACTATTTTTTCCACCAACTAGTTTGCTCGCCACTATTGATCCAACGAGCTACTTCTTCTCTAACTATTTTCCAAACCTCAGTTTCAGAGGCTTCTTTTTCTTGTTTTTTCTCTTTTTCTATTTTCTGAGCTTTTCATGATGAATTTCCTTTTCCTTTCCTGTTTTCTTTCTTGTTTCTTTTCTTTTTTTTCTGCCTCTTACTACGTTTCTCCTTTACTCTGATATTTAGCTCCTCCTCACACTCTTTTATTAGCTTACATCTAGGGATCCATACTCTTCTATATATAAGCTCTATCCATTTTTTCTATAAAGTAACTAAAAAGTTTATAGTTTGTTTGTTTGCTTGAAAAGTAGTTTCAATTCTTCATAGTCTTTTGTTGTTATTAGGTCTCTCATTTAGCGTTCTCTTCTTCTTAACTCATTCTCTGTACTGCCCTTTCCTAAACTTACTAGGACCTCTTCTATTTTCCTTTCTATTTCTTCTATGTTTTCTGACTTACGTAGACTTAATTTTACTGCACACTCTTCAAGATCTCTAAGTAGGTTTATTGATACTTTGCAGCTTACAAGGTGCTCTACTGTTTTGTTTTTCTCTTTGCAAACTATACAGGTAGTACTATGATACATGTTGGGTTTTCTTTTGTTTAATGCCACTAGTACTAGTAGCAGGTTGTTAATACACTTAAGTTCAAAGAGCTATAATGTGTTTTCTTCCGTTGTGTAGTTTTGTATCCTTGTACTACTTTTAGTAATTTTGTAAAAGCTGGCCAATGTTGGAGCTTGGTGTGTTTTTGATGAGTTGCATTGTTCTTTGCGTGTGTAAAGGTCCATTCTAATTTGTTTACCAATCTTGTAAGCATTTTAACAAAGGAGCGAATTGGTTTTTTAATTGACTTCTTATTCCATTTACACTTTATTTTGACATCTTTCACACTATTTGCACTTAGTACAAAATGCTTTTGGCTATTATCTCCTTCCTTGGCTTTTCTATCAGCTACTTCATTAAAGATTTCTTCTGAGTAATCTTTAACTTTAACCCAATGAACTTTAAGTTTCTTTGTTCTTATTAGGCTGACTGCTAATGCTACTAAACCAGCATTTTTAATCTTTATTCATTTTCTTGCACTTTCTGTTTTGAGACCTTTTTGGATTGCTAATATCATTGCCTTAGGGCGCTGATATTTATTAGATAATATTTTAAAGAGTGGGGGTCAAGAAAAATCCTATCTTAGTTAAATTTGATTGGCCAAAATTCTATTTATAGATCTTATCTGGGGGTGGGGATAAGCCTATATAGTAAATAGATATTAGGTAATAAATGTCAGTGCCCTTACTGTCCATTCTAATTTTTAAACTCTTTTCATTTAGTATTATTAACAAAGCTACTAAAATTGCGACACGTTTAGCTCGTATTGAAGAGAATCACTTTTCAGTTGAAAAAGCCATCTGTTTAATACATTGATTCTCCTCATTTATTTAAACAATTCCACAACCCATTTTCATCACATTTTCCACCTTCTCTGTTCCAAGTGAGCCATTAGTATAATATACTATATTGTTCAAGTGAGAATTTTGTTCTAAAATTCCTTTTAACCAAAATTTCATTTCCACATTTCCAACAATCCTATCTATACAATATTTTTTCCAACTCCTGCATTCTACTATAATCTCTTTTCTACTCCTTATTGCTTGAACCTCTCTTACTGGAGCATTTTCTTACTTTTTCTTTCTCTAAGACCTTTTTTTAGAGTTTGTATCTTAAATAATGATTGGATACCCTATACTGTTCTTTTAATCAAATTTGTTATATCGCTTAAGATTGTTCATTTTTTAGTGATATTATTTGAGTTACTATCCGGTTTTAGAACTGTGTATTTTTCATTTTTGTTTTTATATTCACTTCCATATATTTTTTAATTTCAATACTTTCTCTTGCTTTTTTCTTAACTCTCCCGATTTCTGGTTCTTTGTCAACTCCTTCTTTCCATAAAACCCATTCTCTTTTCCTTTTGTCAGGCTCTACTCTAATTAGGCGAGAAGTAAAGCTATTTTAATTTGAAAATAGTATAGTATACTTAGCTCTTACTTTTCTGGTACCACTATATTTGATCATTTCATTCTCAATCACCTTGAACCAATTTGCTACTTTTTCTTGCAAATTGATACCGAGAGCTGCTTTGATTTGCTTCCATGTGCACATTGTTGTTCTATCTTCTTGCAATAATTGCGATATTAAATATAAACCCAAAGCACTTGCACTGGTAATCTCATAGTATATTTGTCTACTTTCTAGTATCGCTACAATCGCATTATCACTTGGTATATTAACTAGATCAAGATCCCAGCTCTCTATAAAACTGTTACTATGTCTAACTGAGCTGCTTGCTATAGCACTTTCAACCCCAGATTTTTGACTTTGTAACTTCTTTTACATAGCAGGTTCTAATTCATCAACAGACATTTTATTGCACCTAATTTTCTTTGCTCTTGCCTAAGCCTTGTTACTGTTGTCTTTTCCACATTACCTCCTTCATTTAATCATATTAGTAGTTCTGTAATATAATGTTCTGTAAGACGATTCTATAGATCTTTAAAGTTTAATATATTTGGATGTTTCGGTATTGCATTTGTAGCTATTGATGGTAATGATATTTTTCATTTGGCTAAGCACAGTATTGGCCAGTGTTGGTATTGGACAATGTCCAAATAAATTCAATTGGATTTTTGGACATTTGGACATTGGACAATGTCCAATTTGTCCAATTAATTTTAATAATTTTTTGGACCATTGGGCATTGGACAATATCCAATAAAGTTTTAAACTAATTAAACATAGTCCAATTATATAAATTGGACATATGTCCAATCGTCCAATAATTTTATTGGATAAAATTTAATACATAATATAAAAATAGCTAAATATAAGAGAATTTTCAAAAATTCAAATCCAAAAAATCTTACAATAATTTGACTTAACATGAAAAATAATATACTGCCTTACAATATATACTTATTGTCTAGTGAAGCTAAATTACTATTATTTGAAAAATTTTCCCAGCATTATATATCTATATATTGTCCAATAAATCATAATGTCCAATTAAATCATTTGGACAAATTGGACATTGTCCAAATGTCCAAATGTCCAAATTGTCCAAATGTCCAATATTATAATGTGCCATCTCTGGTATTGGCTGCTGTATTTTTTCACATTGTTTTTTTGATAGACAGGAAACCATCAGTCTATATTTCAAGGCTAGAAGGAGTACAGCATTGTTTATATAAATAATCTGAGCAAGAGGCATTTTCTTGTATTTTAAAAGTCCTACTATTCAGTTAACTTCTTTTTTTGCTCTAACTATATCAGCTTTCTGTTGGTCCAAGGCCGAGATCCATACTCCCAAAAAACATACTGTCTCTTTTGGATTTTTTGCCAATACTCTTATAGAAAAACTTTCTATAAGTATAGAGTGCTCTTCCTTACAACTTTTTCCTTTTGAACACACAACAACTAGCTCAGTTTTACTAGGATTAATTTCAATGTTATTTAAATGGTAGAACTCCTTTGCTATATCAAGCATTCGCTATATATCTACTTGATTTCCTGTTACCCAAGTCGTATCATCTGCATAAGCTAAAACACCAACTTGTACTTCTTCTTTTTTTACTTTATAGTTCCTATTTGCACCTATATTGTCCAGTTGCATTTTGTAATCTAGCTTTTCATTTTGAATTCTATATAGCAAAGGGTTATAAAAAATCTTTCACATTAGGGGTGAAAGTATTTCTTCTTGATTTATTCCATTCTTTGCCTTAAAAAACCTAGTGTTTCTATGTTCTTTTATAACTCTAATTTCTCTGTTTTTATAAATGTTTATTATAAAGTCTATCACCTTTCTTGAAAAGCAAATATACTCTAGTGCTTTTTCCAATACGACTATGCTAACTGAGTCGAAAGCTTTCTTCATATTTTGGAAAACGATCTATAATTCTTTTCTTTCTTCTACCGCTTCTTCTAGGATATTATTCATAATATGTATTGGGGCTACTGTACTTTTATCAGACAAGCCTGCGAAGTTCGCATCTTTTAAAATTCTCTCTTTCTTTAGCACTGAGTCAAGTCTACACTGGATGATTCTTGTTATTACTTTCCTAAAGATTTCTAATAATGCAATAGGTCTCATACAGCCCAAATTATATTCCTAGCAGCTTGTTTTGGGGATCAAAAAGAGTTGTCCTAATTTCCATTTTTTAGGATTTGGCCTGTGTCCAGTATCATATTTGTAAGCTTAATGAAATCCTTTGTTGTTTTTGGAGTGACATTCTTCAAAAGGATATAACCAATCCCAAATATTCCTGGTGCTGTTTTATTATGCATCTTGTTCAATGCAGCTGTCTACTCCTCCTTATTAACTGGGTCGAGAATATTTTTATAATACGACAGATTTATCCAGCTCTTCGCATTATACTCTTTGCCCCACTCTTTGTTTATTTCCTTAAATTTATGCTTTCTCTCACAGAATTGTTTCTTAAAATGTTTTACTACATACTCTTTGACTTCCTTCCCTTCAACTATTAATTCCTTATTTTGGGTATTGATTAGTTTCATTTTTTAGAACTCTGTCTATTCTAATCCTACTATATAGTTTGTTTAATAAGCTAGTTAACATTTTCTTCTTCTCACTATTTATCATACAAAATTTGGTCTCTATTCTATCATGTATCTCTTTTTCTCTTCTATTCCTTTTCTCAACTTATGCCTTTTTCTTAGCACCTTTCCACATTTTCTCAACTCATTGTCATCAACCTGGTTCTATGTGCTGGACAGTAAGAGCAGAGAGGGTATTTGTGTTTCATTTTCCTTATTTATTTTCTCTATTTGTTTATTGAACTTTGCATGATCACAAGTATTAATTAGAGCACTTTTTTTCTCTTTTTTCAACTTACACAGCTTATGCAAAAAGGACTAGTAATACAAATTGATGAAAATTTTTCAATTGATTAGTTGATAGATCATTTTATCCAACTAATCAATTAATCGATTTTATTCAACTAATCGACAGATACAGGATGTAGGTGAGATTTTCCGGGTCATGTGGACGCCAACTCTCCGACCCTACCCCGGATAATCATGCATTATTGTGATGATCGTATACCAGATAATCTAATCTTTTTTTATTTTTTTGTTTATACTAACTTTTTTTTTTGTTATCTAACAGTCTCTAACAGTTGGAATCGCCTTTGAAGTCATTTCATCATTCGTTTTGGAGTCGTAGTGTTCGTATCTTTTTTGTCGCTTTTGGTATTTTTCTTATTTTTTGTCGTTTTAATCTTACTTCGCTTTTTCATTTCTTACTAACCTTAATTAATAATAATACTAATTTTTTTTATATATGGCATTTTCTTTTTCAACTTTTAGTCTTTTCCTTCTGATGTTGTTTTGTAGCATATTGAAGTCGTCGCATGTTGGAGTCGTTGCATGTTGGAATCGTTGCATGTTGGTGTCATCGCATGTTAGTATTTCGTTTTTTGAAACTATTGCTAGTGATTTTGTCACATTAATAGTCATACTTTTGTTGTTGCTATTTGTGTTTTGAAGTTTTAGCTTCTGTTATATCCCTTGTATGACTAATTTTTTTTGCATCTTGTAGGATTTTCTCTTTCGGTTTCCCTTTCGGTTTCCTTTTCTGAATGTGTTATATCGTTGACACAATAATCAAAATGAACATGGTATAATAGTTAGAATGAATGTAGCATAATGGTTAGAATGGGATATAGCAATAGTTCAAAAGATAGAATAAAGATAGCATGATAGTTAGCGGACATAGCATAATGGTTATATTCAGGACATAGTACAGTAGGTGTAGTATGGTAGTAGGATTTAGTATAGTATGTAGTTAGATTTGGGAATAGCGACATAATCTGATATTTGGAGTTAGTTTTTGGAATGTAATGCAAATTTTTTTTATATTTTTAATAAAAAATTTTTTGACCTGAAATAATTTTTGGTAGTATATAATGATGAGCAAATCCCGATTTTTTTAAAAATCTTGCCCAAGACGTGGGATTTGCAGGATCAAGTAAAGTTTCTGATTTTTTTTATAATAAATAAAAATATATATATAAATCACTACTAGGAATGTAATTTCTCGTTAAAATAATAATTGTTTCTTATAAATCTTATTGCATTTATTACAAATAAAATGCTTATATAGAATTTGTCTACTTTTAAAACATCTAAATCTTATAATTATTAAATTTATTAATTCAGATTTAACTTAATTTATCAATTTGTTTTTAAATATTATTATATAAAGATATATACATATTCGCGATCAAAATATATACCGGTAAGCATATAAAAATTTATAATTAGATGCATAATCAGGTATAAATGTACTAAAATTTATAAGTGATCAGGTACATGATGTACCTGACCACTTATAAATTTTAGTACATTTATACCTGATTATGTGCCTGATTATAAATTTTTATACGCTTATATAATTTGATCGCGAATATGAATATATCTTTATATAATAATATTTAAAAACAAATTGATAAATTAAGTTAAATCTGAATTAATAAATTTAATAATTATAAGATTTAGATGTTTTAAAAGTAGACAAATTCTATATAAGCATTTTATTTGTAATAAATGCAATAAGATTTATAAGAAACAATTATTATTTTAACGAGAAATTACATTCCTAGTAGTGATTTATATATATATTTTTATTTATTATAAAAAAAATCAGAAACTTTACTTGATCTCACAAATCCCGCATGGATCCTGCGCAAGATTTTTAAAAAAATCAGAATATGCTCATTACTACATACTACCGTAAATTATTTCAGGTCAATAAAAAATTTTTTATTAAAAATATAAAAAAAATTTCACATTACATCCCAAAACTAACTCCAAATATCAGATTATATCGCTATTCCCAAATCGAACTAACATACTACGCTTAATCCTACTACTGTACTACACCTACTGTACTATGTTCTGAGTATAACCATTATGCTATGTCCGCTAACATGCTATCTTTATTCCATCCCATTCTAACCATTATGCTATATTCGTTCTAACTATTGTATATTCATTCTAACTATTATGCTACGTTCATTTTGATTATTGTGTCAACGATATAACGCATTCAGAAAGGGAAACTAAAAGAGAAAATTCTACAAAATATAAAAAAAATTAGTCACACAAAGGATATAACAGGCTAAAACTCCAAAACACAAATAGCAACAACGAAAGTAAAAGCAATGAAGCCCACAAACGACAATATTGACTATTGACGCAACAAAATCACAAGCAATAGTCCCAAAAAACAAAATACCAACATGCAACAACACCAACATACGATAATTCCAACATGCAATGACTCCAATATGCATCGACTTCAATATGCTACAAAACGTCACCAAAAAGAAAAAGACCAAAGATCGAAAAAGAAAATGCTGTATATAAAAAAATTAGTATTATTATTAATTAAGATTGGTATGAAATGAAAATGTGAAGCAAGATTAAGACGAAGAAAAATAAGAAAAAGTACCAAAAGCGACAAAAGGTACGAACGACTACGACTCTAAAATGAATGACGAAATGACGACTTTAAAGGCGATTTCAACTGTTAGAGACTGTTAGATAACAAAAAAAAAATTAGTATAAACAAAAAAATAAAAAAAATTAGATTATCCGGTACACGATCATCACAATAATACATGATCATCCGGGGTAGGGTCGGAGAGTCGATGTCCACGTGACCCAGAAAATTTCACCTACATCCTGTATCTGTTCAACTAATCGATTAGTTGGCCAATCGATTAATCGACTAATCGATTAATCGATTAGTTGACTGATCGATTGACCAACTAATCGATTGGCCAACTAATCGATTAGTTGAATAAATAATAAACGAAACTTGGTAAAATACATATAAGATAGCAATTGAAACAGCCGGGTTGATATTCTTATATGATCAGTTGATTAAACAACCAATTGTCTAGTCAATTAATTGATCAATTGACTAGTCAATTAATTGATTAATTGTCCAATCGACTAATCAGATTAGTCGACTAATCAATTAATCGACTAAGTTGGGTCTATAAAATTCAAATCGATTAGTTGTCAACTTTACAACTAATTAATTAATTCAATTTTTGATTCGTATCATTAAAAAGGACCCCGAAGAACTCTGATACAACTCAGATCTGAGTTTGTATAATTTTAGCAGTATTTTAGCCAAATAGATATATAAAATAGAGCAGATTTTGAAAATTTACTATATAAAAATGCAGTGTTTAATGAATTTCTATGCAATTTTTTTTTTTTTTAGAATCATCTGAGTTGTATCAGAGTTCTTTGGGGTCCTATGCAGAAGTTTTAGTTCCTTGTAAATTTACATTTTGAAATCGCTTTTTTACATTGTGCTTCTGTCTTTTTTGACTTTGTCCATGGTACGTGTTTAGCTGCTGCTTGTTGTATTGCATTACAAATACGGTTCCACTCTGTGTCTATTTGTTCATTATCCTGTCTTTGATTCTTTTTTTCTTTGCCTTTATATACTCTTTGTAGCATCTTCGCTAAACAGCTACCGTAATCTTCCCAATTTTCTGTTGAGGCCTTTTGGTATAAGAAGATTTTGTGTACTGGGTTTTCACTTGGTTTTTGTCAGAGCTTCCCATAGCTGAGTATCTTGTTTGTGTCTATAATTGCCCATACCAATTTATGGTCGCTTCCTGTTATTAAATTTACATTTGTGATTTTACTTTCTTCTAACAAGTTCTTCATTTCTTCATCTATCCATATAATCTATTCTTGAAGATATTTCTCCCATTGCCATGAATACTCTTTTTTATGTGGTTTATTTGTTTAAATGTATTAATAAAGTTTCTATTTTTATACCAGTTTATAAATGCTTTTCCTAACACCTGATTTTTACACCCACTGTTATTTGTATTCAGGCTTGTACTACTTATTGCATTAAAATCACCCAGAATGCAAACATATGTATTGATCCTATTTTTGCATGTCTCTCTTATTATTGTACGTTGAATTTCTCTATTAATTTCTTTGTCTGCTGGTAGCAGATACACTACCCAAATTTATAGTACAACTTTTCTAAAAAAGAATTCTGTTTTAAGTACATATAGAGTAAGCTTGTTGGTGATACTATATGACACAGTTGCACCAATCGTTATTTATCACCAATCGCCATCCACCATTGGTGATATTGGTGATATTGGTGATATTGGTGTTATTGGTAATATTGGTAAAATTGGTGTTTTTAATAGCTTATTTTTACAAACTTTATATCTTATTAGTGTATAACTTATGTAACAGGCCAAAATGTAAAGTACTATCATAACGCATATTGGGTAATAGGAAATAAAGCTTTTAGAATATTTACTCTTTGTAAAAAATATCAAATCATCTTAATGAAATGATTTATTTGACTAATTATCTGGCTTTAAGATCTTAAGTGGATTCTTAATCCACATAATTATGTTACCACATATGACAGTGTATCTATTTATAGCGATAGTCAAATCATAATTGATGGTTCTCTCTCTGTTTATACGATTTGCTATTTATTTGATGAATAAAGGATGCTAGGTTTTTAATTGAGTAAAGCATATATGACGAATCTAAAACTTTTACTATTAGTCTTGCTGAATATGTTTTCATATTATTCAGTATTGGTTATTACTATGAAATGGGACTGGAATTAAAGATGATGAATAAAAGGCCTTTATTTATTGTTAACAATTTGCTAATATAAATAATGCTAATGAAACATATAGCATTGATTCAAAAAATGAAAAAAAAACAACTTTCAATATTTTCAGTAAATTGAAAATGAGTGACGCCAATGGATCTTTATAGTTAGAAGTTGTTATCTAGCTAATATATTTTTATATTAGTAAATGATATTAGAATAGTTTAGTGCAACTTCTTTATGTGGCAAGTTATTTATTAATTATAAATAAGAACATAGATTTTTTGCATCGGGTATTATATAGTGCTTAGTTTTTTATACTCTCTATTATTGTCATAATAGCTATACCACTACCCTGATTACTAAATTTCATGAATCTAGCCTTCGCAAAATTTTTTCTTAATTTTTTAAATTAGTATATATAATCATGTGAAATTTTTTTTTTACGCGTTAGTAATTCCATCCCTGCAGATATTTTTTTTAAACAATTGAAAAAGAGTTTCCTCCTCCTTCGGACTTCAAAAACTTTATGCGCTTGCTTTTACTACTTTAGATTTAATAATCATGACACATCAAACGCATTTTACATTTAATGATTCAAGCTCAAACAATAATAATGTAGCTTTATCTCGACATTATTCTGATGAAGATTGTTTTGACCAAGAGCCATCAAGGCCGTCAATGTCAAGACTACCAGAAAAAAAATGAAAATATGCTGAAGGAAAAAAAGAAGATCCTATATGTGATTACATTAACAAAGGTACTGCTTTAGGACGAGGGTTTTATATGGCAGATTGTAAATGGTGTAATACAAATTGGACAAGAGGACATCCACAAGATATGAAATATCATTTAGCCAGCAAGTGTGATGGTATGCCACGAAATATAAAGATATTGTGGAGAGAATATATAGCAAAAACTCCAAAACAAACATCTCGTTCAATAAAACAGTCAGATATTACAACACATTTTTAGCAAATTAAACCTGTATCTGAAACTAGAGCTAATGAACTCGATCAAGCAATTCTTAAGGCATGGGTGTGTTGTGGTTTTTCTTTCAATACTATAGAAAACCCTTTTATCATTGATCTCTTTAAACTTGCTATTCCGGGATATATATTACCATCATGTTATACTCTTATGGGAAAGCTTTTGGATTAAGAAACAATTCGAATTGAAAAAAAAATTGAGAACGAATTAGAAAAAGAAGATGACCTTACTCTTAGTATGTTTAGTTTTTTAGAATGTATTGTTTTTATTTTAAATATATACTATAAATATTAATTTAATTTGATTTATTTAGGCCTTGATGGGTGGACGTCTCCGAGAGGAGACTCGATATATAATTAAATTATCACAATACCAAAACGAAAAGAATATTTGATTAAACTTAAATAAATCCTATAATACTGAAAGTCAAACAGGTCAATTTATGGCAAACGAAATTCAAAAAATAATGCAAACTATCAGAATTGGAAAATTTGTAGTGATCGTGACCAATAATGGATCGAATCTAAGAGTTGCATGTCAAATTGTACATGAAGAATATCCCTTTATTTTAAATTTAAGATGTGTATCGCATGCTATCAATTTGCTTGCTTTTGATCTTACAAAGATAGACTCTATTAAAGCAATTATTTCAGATTGTAATAGCATTTTAGAGTTCTTTAATAGATCGCATGCTGCTCATGGCTATTATAAAGAACAATTAGTTACTATGAAAATAAAGGATGGCGAAATTAAATCATACTCAAAAACACGATGGGGTACATTATATACTACAACGGATTCCATAATTTCAATCAAAGCCTGTATTTGATTGGGTAAGTAAATTATATTATAATTTAAATTAAATTAATTAATTATTAATAAGTTATATTCTTATATAGATTTTAGATAATCATTCTGAAGTAATTTCGAATAATAGAGTATATGATTTGCTTCAAAATGAAGAATTTTATTCAAAATGTCGTCAAATATCTTTAATTCTTAAACCAATTAAAGAGTTAACAAATATTCTTGAGGCTCAAAATACAAATTTAGCTGAATGTTTTGTTGGTCTAGTAAAACTCGGTGCAAGCATTAATCGGATTGATTCTACAAACAGATGGAAGTCTTTAATTATTACTAATTTTAATCTTCGCTTTGAAGAATTTATCAATGATATATACATATTGGCATATTGGCTTTATCCGTTATATCGAGATAAAACTATTTAATTATTTTTACTCGAGTTAAAGTTATCTTATATGCTATAAAAAATTAATAGTATTAGTAATATTTACTTTAATCGAGTTAAAATAGAATTTGCTATTTATTATAATTTTTTTTTAATATTTTAAGAATTAATAAATAATATTTATTATAGGACTTGGATTAAAACAGGAAGCATTAAACAAAATTTATAAGACTGCTTTACTTATTTGGTATAATTTGGGCCATACTGAATCATCATGTTTAAGTCTTTTAACTGAATTAAAGGTCTAGAAGCAACAAGAGGCTCCTTATAATCTTAGCTATAATCAATCCAAAGAATCACCAATTAAATGGTAGAAAAGCATTAATGTAGATGATGAAAATGATCAGTTACAAATTCTTGCAACATTTTTATTTTCAATCATTCCATCTCAAGCCATTTGTGAGAGAAACTTTTCAACAATTAAATGGGTTCTTGGTAATAAACGTACTCAATTAGACTTGTTACATATTGAATCTATTACAAAAATTAGGTCTTTTTACATTTCAAATATAGAAAAAGAATTGAAAATTTATGGTAAAGATATTTCCGAGAATGAATTAAAAGAAAGTTCTAACCATGTACAACAAATCGAAAATTCTGAAAATGAAGACATTGAAGAAAATAATGATTTACAAGAAACATTATCTACCAATTTAAGCATTTCTCAAGTCATTGATTTGTCATTACCTGCATTTTTAGCTACAAATAATATTTTGTTTGAATTCACTACAAATAGATTAGCATTTCATGATTTAGGCAATATGGATTATGATCCGATTGATTTAGCACAACAAATAGTAAATGAAGAAAATAGTGAAATAAGCAATGATAGTTACAATTGAATTATATACTTTATATATATAATTCAATCAATTAGTTATAATTACTGTATTTCATTAAATTTTATAACTAATAAATCAATTACAATATAATTAGCTCTATAATATACAGGTATTAATAGTAATCGGTGGAGTTCCCTCAATTAACTTTTAATAACAACCAAAACGGTTTTTTTTCTTACTTCTAATTCCTCAGAAATAGTGGCTTCATTAATATAATCTGTTCAATCAGTTTTGTTAGCCGTGAGATAATTGCTGTTTTTTTATTCGGTCAATAAATCCTCTTTTCTAATATTGTCCGCACTTAATACTATTTCCAGAGAAGTAATCGTTCGGTTTTTAGTTTGAAGTAAATTGGAGTTATCGGTGAGGGAATCGTTTTTCTCTGGAGTTTGCACAGGAGACTTTTTTTGATTTGCCAATCTTGGCTATAGTTTTTGGTTTTATTTAGTTAATAACTAATTAAAAAAAAAACTATACAACAGAAAAGATAAGATGAAATTTATAAATAGTAAATATTTATAATTTTGAATACCAATTTTATATTATTAATAAAATTGTTACAATATGAGTATTCACAAATTTAAATAATTTATTTTAATAACAGATTAATAAGTACTATAAATAATGAATAATTGAAATAAATAAATATATATATTTAAATATTCAATAGTTTATTATAATATAATTTATTTTAACTATTACGAATTAATTGAAGTTGCTTTTAAATTTATCAATTATGAGAATCAAATTTAGAATTAACTTAAATTGCTTTTAAATTTTATATCAACTCGGACCATATTGGAAATTACATTTTAATCTAAGTAAATTCTAAACCTACTATAATTCTATTTCTATATAAGATACATATACTTTTTAATTTCATATTATAATTTGTATTATTATTGCAAAAACTATTTTGTTATATAGGTTTTTCAAATCTTTGTAATACGTGATGTTCTGTTATTTAATCTAATATTATAAACATATTTTAATATTATACACAAATGACAAAACCAGTTTGATACATTTTAGAGTCAAATTTAAATTTTATATAACTTAATTTTAACTTATATTTATTCTAATTTGAGGTATAATATATATATATCTATCAACTACTACAGGTTAATACAAGATATATATAATAATAAATATTTATAAATTTGAATTTATACTGTTTAAAATTCAAACTCAGTACTATTTATTATTATTTCAAAGATAACTTAATTCATAGCAAATTAAACTGAATAGTTACTATTCTAACTAGATATTTGGTTTAATTATAATTTATTTAAAATTAATTAATACTATAGTTTTATTATATTATTCAATATTATTTGTTTTATTATCTTATCAATATTACCAGTTTTAACTATATCACCAATATTACTAGTCTCACAATATTACCAATATTACTAGTTTCACCATATCACCAATATTACTAGTTTCACCATATCACCAATATTATTAGTTTCACCATATCACCAATATTATTAGTTTTACCATTTTATTAATTTAATTATTAAGTTGCACCTTTAATTTTTAGTTTCACCAGTTTTATTTAGTGAAATATACTAGTTTCACCAACAAGCTTAGTATGGAGAGAATCTTATTACTTTTTCCAAATGCTTTTGCTACTTCTCTCCAATTAGAATTCCTACGCCTGCCCCTTTGTTTTTATCTTCTTCTCTTTTCGACCAGTAACTTGAATATTCCAAATGCTTTGTTTCCATCTATTTCCCTTTCTATTCTTCTATGTTCATTTCTGTAATACCAATAATATCCAATTTTTTTTCTTTACCATAATCTGCTAATCTTACTAACTTTCCTTTATTTGATTTCAACCCATTAACATTATGTACTCCTAGCTTTAATCTGCTATAATCTTCTATTATTTTCAGTTTGCAATTCATCCTAAAAAGTTTCTGCTCCTGAGTATTTTCTTGCAAGACAATAGCAGGATTGTCTGTCTTACCACTTTTCTTTAATTCGCCTGTGGCCACAATTTAGGAGTATTGAGCAAGTATCTGCTCGAATACTTTAAGCCTTTCTCTCATATCAAAAAGCATCTCTCTCAAACTATTTTCTTCAAATCCAGCCTTCTCATTTTCTTCTTTTGAACTTTTCCTTTTTTCTTCTACTAATTTTTCGTTCCTATTTCCACTTTCTTTTAGAGGCTGATTTTGGTTAAGAAGTGGTTTTTGTTTTTTCGCTTGCATGGAAAAAAAACCTGCTTCTCCTTTCTTTTTATTTATGTTTTATTACTTTTTGAGTCATATTTTTCATACTGTTTTCTTTTTCCATAAATTTTTCCTTCGTATCTTCTGATCTCATCTTCTTGTCTGACAGTTCTTTTATCTATTTCCTGGTTGAAACTTAATGTCTCCTCTTCATATAGATTACATATTCAAAAAAGGCGTATATAATAATAAAAAAGATTCATTCTTTTTGCCTTTTCAATATCTTCTTTGGATTCAAAATATAAATAAACTAAACTTCTTGGGTTTCCATTTTTATTATTTGGGATGAATACTGATTTAACACCATACTTTTCCATTTGTTTTAACAAAAGTGTCTCTGGTGCAGTTTTAGACACATTTTTGACTTTTGCTTTATAGAAATTTCGCTTGAGCAATCCTTTTCTGTTACAAAGACCTGCATTAATTCCCATCGGCAGCTACAGTCTGACTGTTAATGAGCTTTAATTTTCTTTTTTTTGCTTTTTGGTTCAACACTTAAGTATACCGCCTTGGTTTCTCCTTGGTTATTCCATGATATTATTTGCTTTACCGAAGATACTTAAACATCTTCTAATATGCCTTGTATCAAATTTTAATGGCACATCCCAGATAGTAAAGTATCCCTTAGATTGTAGTAGAACACAGGCAAATTTGCCTGCGTTTTTGCACTTTTTTAGCTCTGATTTACTTTTTTAAAATACTAAAATAATTAAATAAAACTTTGTACAATTATATTTGAAAATAAGGATTACTTTTTTGCAAAATTAGTTTTTATATTATAAGAAAATAAATTATAGTTACATATAAGCTGAAAATAGATAATTTTAAGAAAAAATTTTTT
>QKWP01000934.1:148801-166116 GCA_003550325.1 Gigaspora rosea
GTTTTGATTTGTCCATTTGAGGTGGTTTGTAATAGCTAGGATGTTTTTAGTTACTTTTTTTAGTTGGTATATGCAGGGAACAGACCTGATATATGGGATAGAGTGGTTAGCTAGAAGGTGCTGAGGTATTATATCAGTATTGAAAATCTCGACCGGTTTGTTGGAGTAACAAAGATCTTTATCCAACCGTACCATGACCTGCAAATTCATCGTTGTAGCTTTGACTATTAGTAGTAAAGGTGAATAGTCCAGCTTATTAGCAATTGATCTAAGATTATACAGTGGTGTTATTATTGTTTTTTTCAGTAATTTGTGCAGTGTTGGATTGTTTACGGTTGCTTGGATCTTTGTATGTGATAAACAAGTTGTTAATATAAATATTAATAACATTAATCCTGCATATATTGTATCAGGCCATTTATCGATAGCACATCCTATCGAGAAAGAGGAGCTATTAAAAGAACATATCGCCAAGGGAAGGTGTTGATTATATGTTGATCGTGGGGTAGTGGTTAGAAAAATAGATAACGTCTTTTTGTTATTGATTTTGACTATATTCTCCCAACATTTCTGTGGTATCATCGTAAAAATGTTGAGTGGTCTGCTTCTCTTTTCGTTAATAGTTAGTTTATGGTCATTCGTTCTTGGTACGCCTCCCTTTGGTTCCATCCTATTTTTTATTGCATTTTTGATGTCTGACAGATCCGCGTGCAATATTTTTTTTGAATTGACTTTTATTGTGTATGTTCTTTCCTTAGAATGCTTGAAATAACAACTTTTTTGTTTAATTGTAGAATCCTTTAGGTCGCACCCTAAACATGCTGACAGTTTATTGTTATCCTCCTTATAGTGTTTTATTTTCAGAACCTCTTCTGTGAGTTCACTAGCTTTTCCCAGTATAGTCGTGTTTGTGATTACCCAAGGCCCATTATTTCGATCTATTTCTTTAGGGTACAAGGATTAGAGTATATGAGTTCTGTTGAGGGGTTCGTGGTTGACCTGATTAAGTCTTGGATCTCTATAAACCAGGCGGGAATGCGCCCAGTTGGGATCTTCCCAATATTGTGATGAAACCCTCGCCAGTCTAAGAATTTTGAATTATTGTAGTTGAGGAATTGTTCGATATAAACTACTTCATGTAGATTTAATTTCTCCTTTAATATGTGCGCTTTGGGGTGTTGTAGTAACATCTCATTAATCAAAGTAACCCAATTGTTTTTTCTAGGAATAGGCCATTCATTGTGTTCATTGCGAAAAATTTGTATATCTAGTGAGTGTAGTGCTAAGACCATTTGGGCAGTATAAGTTTTAAGTTGTTTATGGGGGAAAAGAAGTAATGAGTGAAGAATGAACGATCTGATCGAGCTGAATTTTGGAGCTCTTGGAGGCGAATTTTAAGAAAGGATCTGTCAAAGTCAATATAATTGATATTTTTTACTATGGTCGACGATAGATGTGTTTGTTGTACTTGTGGTAAGTATTTTAAAGCGTATATATCTTGGTGATATAAGAAGAAATTTGGGATGTTCCTTGAGATCTTTGCTTTGTTTTTTACCAGGCCAGTATATTCCCATATTAGCAGCTCCAGCTGTTTTGTATAAGAAAAGTACTATATAATCTGTATGATAGTCTAGGGATTATGACGCTATTTATTATATAAATTGTCTGTTTTTCTGTGATATGTGCTTTGTGCATTTTTGCTATACTTTGCCTAGCCTCTCTCATAATTGTCTTTTGTACTTTCGACCGACCAGGGTCTATTGAAAACCATGCTCCTAAGTATTTGAATGGTTGTATAGGTGCTATTGCTGTTATTAGTTGCCCGTTAAAATTTATAGATTTGTCCACTGCAGCGGAATTTGTAACTAACAGCGATTTCGTCGGGTTGACCTGTATCCCGGTAAACTTATAAAATAAGTTTGCAACTGATATGATGTCCTCTAGCTCCCTTTTACTCTGAGCCACCCACAGAGAATCATCCATGTAGGCCATTATTGAGGTCTGTATTTCCTTCTGGTGAGGTATNCAGAGAATCATCCATGTAGGCCATTATTGAGGTCTGTATTTCCTTCTGGTGAGGTATAGTAGGTATAGTACTGCTGAAGCCAGTGTGTTCACTGTGGATACGTTTTATTAGGGGGTCATAGTATATTCTCCATAATATTGGCGAGAAGGTCTTCCCCTGATCAATACCATCCTCTACGGAATAGGCATTGGTAGGCCCATAGTCTGTTAGAACCCGATTAGTACAGTTGGATAGGATAAAGTTTAATAGGTTGATGAAGGGAGTTGGAATTCTGATTCTTTTTAAGGCTTCTAATAAGGTTGGTATATGTATTGAGTCGAAGGCCTTTGACATGTCTTGTAAGAGCAGCCAAAATTCTCTTTTGTTTGCATGAGCGTGTTCTAGTATCGATGTAAGTTGTGAGATCGGCATCAGAGTAGATTGGAAAGGAAGTGCAGCGTAGTTTATTCATGAAAGAACCTCATTGCGGAAAAGAATCGTAGATAGGCGATTCGTAAGTAATTTGGTTAAAATTTTTCTTGTGTGTTCAATTAGAGTAATTGGTCTAGTGGTGGCGAGATCATATTCATATCGCTCTTTCTTAGGGATTGGCCAGATGCTTGATTGCAGCCATCGTTTCGGGACCTTTTCCCATCTTATACACGCATTTATCAATTCCAAAAGTTGGTCCAACGCTACTTTTGGTAGATGTCGTAGCATTTTATTGGAGATACTTGTAGGTCCTGGTGCTTTATGTATTGGCGTTTCAGCAATTATGTTGAGGAGTTCCTCTAATTCAAAGGGCATCATTAATTGTTCGTATATCCTACTATCGATATTTGTTAGAGGGGCATAATATCTTTCCCATTCCTTTTGGTAGTTTAGGTCTGGTGGGTTTTCTTTGCTCCATTTACTAAAATGATTTCTAGTAGTCTCCTTAATTTCTTTTTGGTCTGTGATAACACTGTCTGGAAGTATTATTTTTTCAAAACTAATACGGTCATTGTTCCTTTTCAAAATACTATCAATCATCCTACTCGTGTTATCTTTGAAATCATTATATCGCCTGTTGGTATAGAATTTTATACGTTTTGCTTGTTGTGCATTTTTCTCCCAGTTCCTACTTTTCCATATCGTCATTTTGAGTTCTTTTATATTTGTGACTGTGTTTTCATAGTGAGACTTGTTATTGGGTGCGACAATAGTTGTTAGAACTAACGGGTTATTGAATATTTCAGTATTTGTGCTGACAATAGTGCTTTGTGCAGGTTTTTGTTTATTTCTGAGAGCAAATATGAGACTGAACAAGAAGAGGAAGAGATGTTCACAAGTTTATAAAGGCTTTTGTTAATGTGCTTTAGGGCTGTGTGTAATCTGGATGCTTTCATCACAAGGCGTAGAAAGTTCTAGGTTTTTTGTAGGTAGTCGGAATGTGTGCATCGGCTGCACGTTTAACCGCTGATGACCAAACATGCCAATACTTGTCCAACTGGTCCGGTTGGATGATTTTCATATTCGGCAACTCACTGTTCAGTATTTGTTGGGTCTTGTTTGAAAAGTCTTCCCATTCTTGTTGTGAGTTTTTTCGTATAAGTAGATTTTCCGTTTCTTCTTTTTGTTTCGTGGTACAGTAGACATAAATCTAGTATACCAGCTGGTTGACAGAATCACGTGGTCACTATCTGAAATACCAGTAGCATTAATTAGATCTGGGGTATTCACCTCCAACAAAATGTCGGAGGAGACCCAAATATCATCTATCTGTGACCGTAGTCCTCTGCCTTGCCATGTAGGATCAGATATTTTATGGAAGTCAAGTAGGCTACTAAGACCATTTACATTTAGATCTGAAAATATTTGTAATTGTTTTTTCTTAGAGACTGCTTGGTTGGCGTTGAAATCTCCCAATACTATGCTGTGCCAATTCCTAAGTTTTGCTTCTGCAACCCATATACTTATTTGTTTTTGTGTGCGGTCTAATAAATCTGGATTGTTAGAGGGCAGATATACTGCTATTATCCTAGTTCTGTTCCCTGGAAAGAGAAAGTCTATTTGTAAGGCCGTACCCGGGAAGGTATTAATATTGTATATATAAGGTTGGACTGAGTTGTGTACCATTATAGCGGTGCCAAGACTCGCCTCTCTACTTTGCGTTGACTGAGGAATGAAATGGGATGTAAATATGCTATAGTGTTCATTTGTTAGTGATATTGCACTGCTATTCTTTAATTTGGTCTCAGATAAGGCTGCAATATGTATGTGCTCCTGTATGCAAAATTCGATCCACGTTTGTAGTTTAGTACTATTATTAAGACCCCTTATGTTATGAGTTGTAATGTTCAATCTTTCTTTAATATTTGGAAAGTCTTTTCTATTGTCAATGGTATGTTCGGGAGTGCCCGCATTTAGTGTTATTTGATTCTCAACACTCATTGATTGATTCTTCTCCAGGGTTTGGCTTTTGTGTGTTGATGGTTGGTTGGGTTGGTTCGTTCCCTTGCATAGGTGTGTCAATATCAATTTCAGCTTCCTCAAAAAGTTCCCAACTTGGCAATGGGAGGGATGTAAGCTGGAAGGCAAAGTCAGGAATTGCTTCTAATTCTAGATTCTGTTTCAGGAAATCTATAGCCGATGGAACCTCTTCCTGGTTTGTTATTGGGAAGTTTAGTGTGGTTTGTAAATTCCTCTGTTCTATCTGTTGTTTGAGTTCTTCAACCGTGTTTGGTAGTTTGTCACCTGTCTCTTTTACATTTTTTTTGGGAATTTGAATCCAATCCTCCGGGAGTGATTGGAAGAAGTAGTTCTCTCGTAGGGCTCTCGCTGCTATTGTTAGCTCGCGAGGAGTCATAATAGGTAATACTAAGTTTATTTTTTCTACTAGCTTCGGATCTGTTAGGAGTTCCGGCTTGTTAGTGTAGTTAAAATTAATATATTCCTTTGGAATAGGGTTGGGTATTGCATAGTATCTTGGTATTGCATGTAGGAAGTTTGCAAGAGCTTTCTCGTTGTCAATAGGAAAGGAGAAAGTGTCTGCTAGTGGCAGACTCTGTGGATCTTTTGGAAGGCGTTTTTTGCTAATGATGTAATTATTTGGTAGAGTCTTAAATGCGTAAACCGCTCTTAACTTCTTAATGTGCTCCTTAAAATGCTCTGCATCCTGTGGATAAAACAGAAAGATCTCTTTAAGTCGTGAGGTAAGTTCTTGTGGCGTTGGTGGGAGTGGCATTTTCTTTGGTGGTAATTCAAAGTATGACTCTGGAAGATCCTTGAAGATATAGAACTTTCGCAATTCCTTCTTATATCCCCAAACTTTTTTAAGGTCTGCTCGAACAGTAATTGGAAACATCTTCCGGGTTGTTTCATTAAGCCATCCAGAGTGCTCTGGGAGTGGAGTTCTGTCGTCTGCAAAGTATGTATCAGATAACCTGTCAAAGGCAAAAACCTGTCTAAGAGCTATTACCGCTGCTCTTACTCGTCTACGATCTGTCAGGGGCAACTCAAATGGTAGAAGGTTCTTAACTTGATCTTCAATTTCTCATGGATAGTCTGGTAGTGCAATGAGAATTTCCGATTTAGCTTCCTCGATTGCTACTTTAATGGTATTAAAGTACATTTTAATTTCTATATTGGCGAAGCCAACCAGATACATAGTGTACCTAGCAATTTCGACCGAGTCTAGCCTAGTGAACTCCCAATTTGTCCAGAAATCTATAGCTAATTTATTCCTAAGCATATAAGTAAGTTGGTCTCTGTTCTCTCTATTAATCATATGGGCATTATGCATTTGTTTATATTTGCGTGTTGCTTCTTCTATAAGATCCATGAATTCTTGCTAATGTTGTGGCCGGGTATCGTGTCTCCTAGTGAATGTGCGAAAGAAGGCTCGGTCCCTATGTTTGAGTTTCAGTCCAATTGCTTGTGGAATTTTTATCTGTGTTGGTTTGGTTCATAGCTTGTGTTGTATTAATGCTTTAAATTTGGTCGGATCTAAAAAAGCTGCTAATATCTCGTCTCGGTTCTATGCATTTTTATCGAATGCTGTTTTTTTTGCATTTGATAATGCGGATCTCATAAATGCTATCCATTCCTTGATTAATTTAATTAGATCTGGGTATTGATTCTGGTTAGGTTTTCTTGGTCCAGTTACTGCGTGACTGTATAATTTCCGGTTGCTTCCTGTATTGTCTCCCCCGTCTGATATCGTATCTATTAAAGCTTCCCCATGATTCGAATCTAGATCCATACTATCAATAGTATCGGCCGGTGCATGTGATTGTTGAACGGGTTCTTGGTGCTGGGGCACCTGTTGTACTATGTGGATTAGGTTCGGCTCTGATTAGTACTCTAATTGATGTTCAATTTCTGTCAAGGTGTGGTTTCTTCTATTTTTGGTAATGCACCAGGTGCTTTGCTCGGGCCCTGTTCAAAAGTAGTTTGTTTGTTTTGATTCTATGTTTATCGGTGATGTCATTTCTGCATTTTGAAGGGGTGAACTGACTTCTCCACTTTTTTCATTTTTTTTATTTGAGTCTTGGGGAATGGCCAGGGTTCTTTTAATATCATTTGTAGTGGGGTCTGGGAGGGACTTCTGCTTACAGATTTTCTTTGTAACATGTTGCTCATTGTCATATTGTTCATCTGGCAGATCAGTCTCCATGTGGCTCATAGATAGCCTAGTTGGCTTACTCATGTCTGTGCTTTTGTCGTACCGTGTTGCTGACCTAGTCGGCAACAAAGGGTTGAATATAGCAGGTGTGCCGAGTACTATTGACCTTTTCCTTTTCCCTATGTTATCTAGTGTCCAAGAAAGTCATAGGGTACGACCTAGGTCCTTCACTTAGTTATCTGTGTTTGTTATATGCCTTTCTCTTTCCTGCTGTGCACTGTTTTTTGTTTACTTAGAGATTTACAAATGTATGGAAAAGAGTTTTTTTTATGTACACTGCTTTTATAGTAATATCAGTGGTTTTTTTTATTTTATTTAATATTATAATTATTTTTTTATTTATTTAATGTAATGTATATATCAAACTTTTTTTAAAAAAAACTTTTATTGTAACATATTTAATTTTTTATTTATTTATTTAATGTCTTTTATTTATTTATTTTTATTTATATTGTATGTATATATATATATATTTTTATCATTTTTATTGTTTTTTTTGTATTTTCACTTTTTTTTTTTATTTTGTATTTTTTTTCTTTTTTTATTTTGAATTTTTTTTTCATTTTTAAATTTTTTATGGGTTTTTCTACGCATCTCTGGCCAAGATATATTACTTATATATCTCTGGCCTTTTGGCCAATTAAATTTTAAGAAAATCACGTGACTGATATTTTTAGCCATTGGATGGGTTGGCTGCTTTTGTGCAACCCAGAATCGGTTAGGTTTGTTTTTTTTTCTGATAATCGTAGATCTGTTTTTTTTTATTCGATTTATTTTTTTTTTACTTCGCTTAGTTCGCTAGAAACGGTCTTGCTGTCTTGTAAGATAAGTAGTTTTTCATTGCTTTTTTTTGGGGGGGATTTTTTCTTGAACTAATGCCGGCTTTCCTTTGTTTGGTTTACAGAATACTGGGTAGTAAAGATTGTATTCGAAATCTTTGAGATATGTAGTTTTTATTTTCGTTGCTTTTTTTTTTTCTTTCTTTAAATAACACTTTCTTTTTTTTAGACTTGTTTCACTGGAAAACTGGGGTAGAGAGCCGTTGTAGTGGGTGTTGTTGTGTTTTTTTGTTATCTGGAACCGTCGTTTGTCAAGATTTCAGGATTCTTCGTTTCGGTATTGTCGTTGGTGTTGTTAGTAATTTCTGTTTCGGTGACGTCGTTTGTTAAGTTTCTAGATTTTCGTCGTTTGGTTGTTGTTAGAGCTTCTGACCTTGGAGCAATTTCCAGTATGTCTTTCGGTTTCGCTTGTTTTTTTTTTCTCGAATTGAGCTACTTTTCTTTTGTGGATTTAGTGTATTTCTGTCGTTTCAGTATTGTCGTTTTGGAAGTTACGCTCTAAGATAAGTGGTCTTCTTATTGGTTTTTTTTCATTTTTTTTTTCTCTCTCTTTCTCTCTTGAGCTAACTCTTCTTAATAATAGGTAAGTCGCTACGGTGTCGTCGTTTTCGTTGGAGCCTTCACGGCATGATTCACTACCTTAGTGTCGTCGGTGAAACCTTTGTTGGTGGGTCTCGTCGCTTTTTTTTTTTTCGATTGAGCTAGCCTTTTTCTTTTTTTGTTGGTTTAGTGTGTTTCTGTCGTTTCGGTATCATTGTTTTGGAAGCTTTCGCTCTAAGATAAGGGTAGGTTTTCTTTTTTTTTTCTTTCTCTCACTCTCTCTTGAGTTAACTCTTCTTTGCTAATAATAGGTAAGTTGCTACAGTATCATCGGTTTCATTAAAGCCTTCACGGGTATGATTTCGCCACTTAGTGTCGTCGTTGAAACCTTTGTTGGTGGGTCTTGTCGCTTCTAGTGTCATCGTTGGAGCCTTCACGGGAATGATTTCACCGCCTTGATTCTAACTTCACCGTTATTTGGGCTTTTTCTATGAAGCCAGAGAAAACTCTAGTGGAGGTTCGAAGTGGTTCTGACGCACAAGTTGAGTAGTGTTTTATCGCGAAAACTTAAGAGTTTTTTTTTGGTTTTTTTGGTTTTTTTTTCTCTCTCTGTTGAGTACGAAATTGGTACTGGGCATATGAGTCTATAATGTTATAATATTGTATTAACGTGTTACACTATAATAAAGTATAATAAATTTAAAAATTATTAGTAAAGTATTTTTGTATTTAAAAAAAAAAATTGAGTAAATTTTTTTTGATTGGTTTCGCGGATCTGAGCTGAGTTAATGCGAAGATATCTCCACAACCACCCAACCAAACTCGGTAAAATTTTTTTTTATTTGAATTATATAATTCTATAGAATTCTAATAAAAAAAATTTATTAAGTTTGGTAAGGTGGTTACCAAGATATTTTGATTTAAATTTCGAAAATTTTTAATTTTTTTTTATTGTTTGGTTCTTTGAGTGTGCATTCGGTTTGTTTAATATGGTTCTGGATTACACAAATGCAGTCAACCTGTCCGATGTGATTACGTGATCACGTGATCATCAAAAATAGTAATCATGTAACTTTTTTGCAATTTAATTGGCCAAAATGCCAGAGATATATAAGTTATATATCTCTGGCCAGAGATGCTTAGAAAAACTCATTTTTTATTATTAATTTTTTACTTTTTTTTTTATTTTTAAATTTTATTTATTTATTTTTTATTAATTTTTTCTTTTTATTTAACTTTTTTTATTTTTTATTTTTTTAATTACTGTATTTCGTTTTTTTTAATTTTTGCTTTTATTTATTTCAATTTTTTTTCTTTTTTATTTATTTTTTTTTATTTAATTTTTTTCTTTTTTATTATTTTTTCAATTTTTTTATTTTTAATTATTTCGAATTTTTTTTATTTATTCGAATTTTTTTATTAATAATTATTTTTAATTTATTTTTTTTTTTATTTAAATATTTTTTAATTATTTTTTTTCGTTTATAATTATTTTTTTATTTTTTACGTAATTTTTTCGTAATTAAACTTTTTTTTATTTATTTTTATTATTTATTTATAACTGGCAGTGATCGTTATTGGGCTAATATAAAAAAAGATAAGTGGTTTTTTTTCTTTTTTTTCTTATTAATAATATTAGTACTAATTTATAATTTATTCTTGGTATCGTTCAATTCAGTGCTAAACGAAGACAAAGTGTCTTCTAAAAACCAAACAAGCTATTGCACAGAAAAGAGACGTAAACGTACTGAGCCAGTTGTAAAATCTCCTAACAGCATGTTTACTACTTTGGGGGCATTCATAAATAATATTATGTACCCCCTCGTAGTAGCGCTTGACCCCCCCTACTATATAAAAAATTTTTCAAAATTCGTATGTTTATATATAAAATTTTACAAAAGCTTGAATATATTGTGGCACAGTAGTTTGATTTGGATGATTTAGGTACCATTCGATTCGTCTCAGTGAGACGATTCCAATAATACCAAAATCATTTCATTTGGATTACTGGATCAATAGTTATTCACAAAAAACTATTGATTTTATGGTTATTTTATAAGAAAATATAATAACCAATAGTATTTGGCCAATAACCTTTGATCTAGTAACCCAAATGAAATGAAATTGATGCCATTCGACTCCTCTCACTGAGACGAATCAAATGGTACCAAAATCATTAAATTTAGACTACTGGATCAGTTTTTAGACGATTTTTTCTAAAAAAATTGCGTTATATTTTTTTGACTCCCCCTACTTAAGAGGAAAAACGTTATATATTGTTAGACCCCCTCCCCTCTTGTATAACATTTTTCTGGATGCCCCTTTCATATTATTGTTGTTGATTTCAGTTGGTAGGTCTTGTTCATGTTTCGCCATTTTGGTAGTGCGTTTTGTTTCTGGTATACGTTGTATCGTTGTTCTTGGATTTGTGAAGATAAGTTTTTTTTTTGTCCTTTTATTTTTCTTACTGGTAATAATATAATACTAGTACTAATTTATTCTTGTTATAGTTTAATTTAGTTCTTCTTTTGCAGATGGCTAGTATTTTTTTTTGTGATAATTCTTTTGTTAGTGGTTGGTGAGTGTGTTTTGTTTTGTGCCGTTGTTATTGTTATTGCTTTTAGTATCATTGCTTCAGGTATCATCAATTTCAGTTGGTAGGTCTTTGTTCATGGCACCGTTTCATTTCTGGTACACATCGTGTTAGATCGTTGTTTTTGGATTTGTGAAATTGTTATCAGCCACTTTACTATTTTCTGTGTTAGAGTTAGATAGTAAGATAGGTTTAATAATTGAGTTGTTAAGTTGAAGTTAGAGTTAGGATAAGTTAAAATAGATTCGAATAAATATTATAGTGGCAAGCTAGATAGTAGTGCAAGACTAGCATAAGAGTAATTTTAGTAATTTATTTAATATATTATATACAACTAGTAATGGCACCGAAATTGATTTTTGAAAAAGACCTATTTCGTCTTCATTAGAGAAAATTAAAATTTTTTATATGGAAGAGCAAATAAAATTTATATAGATATGTTTCTTATAATTTTGTCTATTCAAAAAAAGTATTAAATAATTTCGTTTTTCAAGTAAAATAGGTCATAAACAAAATCATCTTCAAATTTTAATTTCGGGTTTTAGAACCCGAAATAATTTCGTCCTCATGTATATATACAACGGTTTCGAATTTATATTATTTTTTCTTTATTTAATTAAATAAAATTTATACAAGCTATTATATTATTTTTGTAAAGAAAAACTATTACAGTATTATTATGTAATTCTTATCTTGTAACTAAATCCGAATATTTGTATATTGTAGAATTTGCATTGCGCAAATTTATATGCGCAAGTTTATATCCGTGAGAATTAAAGAATTTTTTTTAACTAAAAATTGTAATTGTTTGGAGCGTAGAGACAGACTCATACTTTTACGCCCTTTGATGACCGAAATTATGTTTTTGATGCATTATAGTTAAAAATATCAAAAACGTAATTGTTGCATTTTCTGGATATAATGCCGCATGCCTATATTTGTACATTTAGTGCAACAACAACACAAATTTTACGTGTTTGTGTTATGGGCTGATTCAAATTAAGGGTAGAGGATACGTAGATCATTTATCATATGATTTTTGTAGTACAATTTTTTTCTTTTTAAAATTAAAAAAATTTTTATTAAGCAAATAATTTTAAATTTATAATAAAAGGTTGTAGAATAGACTTTTCTGATTCTAATAGTGGTAAAATCAGTAATATTGGTTAAATATTTACTAAGAAACATGTACTTGAAAATTGGATATCACTATTTGTTTACAAAAAATCATATGATGATCATATGATATACCCAATCAAAATTAACTATTTTGTGTAACTACAGTGAATTTGGATTGGCTACGGAGAACTTTACCATATATACAAGTATATTTTTTAAAAAATATTTTATTATTAAAATTTATATCATTAGAAAGAGCATGTTTTAATCTACAAATTACAAAAATTTTACCAAAAATTAAATGTTATTATAAAAAGTTTTATTAGTAGCATATTTCTAATTTCTATATAAAATCATTTGTACTACCAAAATCATATGATAAGTGATCTACGTATCCTCTACCCTTAATTAGGGGATGGCTAAAGCCATGTACCCACGTGATTTTTTGAAATTTTAGTTAAAATTCGTATCAGAGTCTGTTTAACATTAGGGTCGGGGTTAGGGTTAGGACCAATATAGGTAAAATTACCTTCCCGACATTTTTTATTAATGGCCCAAGATAGATTTAGAATGCCGTTTTTATGTTCTTGCGTTTTTTTTGTTTTTTGACTTCTTCGGGCTGATCTGTGTAAACAAAATTTCGCGACTCCGTTTGGTTGATTTACACGAAAATGTCACGTGGGTACATGGCTTTAGACGACCCCCTTAATTATCCGGGTATCTAATTTATACGTATTGTAATTCTTAATTACTAATTTTTTTTGCATCACGATAACTGATAATTATTGTTTCTCCCTTTTCTTTTATTATTATTATTTTGATAACGAACGTTTGATAGAACGTAGCGCAATAGTTAGACAGTAAGTATATGATAGTATTTTATATATATATATATATTTTGCAGTACTAACAGTTTTTTTTTAGGACGAGCGTAGTATGATTGGTATATATAGTATTCTGCTAAGATGGGTCACGCTATTGGAATGTCAGAAGTTGCAGAATGTTATTAAAATGAAACTGAATTAACTAGGGATTTATATAAAGCAAAATACTGGTATCAAAGGTAAATTTTATTTAAACTTAAATTTTGTACGTGTATTGTGACGCAAATTATATATGTAAATTAATGATTAGGAAAAAAGATTTAACATCAGGTATTATCATTATTATAAACTTTATAATTATTAAAATCTGTAATCAATTAAATTTTATAAATAAATATCAGCAGCAAATGAATGTGAATGGCAGCATAATCTTGAAATTGAAGATAATTTAAAAAAATATTGACAGAAAATGAATATCAGTTATCATGGATTCCTTATGATGATTTTATGAAGATTGAAGAGATAGGTAAAAGTGGATTTGCAACGGTATATTATGCTATATGGTATGATAAAAGTCAAACGCAACTATTCCTATTGCGCTTAAATTGCTTCATGAATCAACAAAGAATTTATAAAAGAGATAATCTTTATTAAATAATTTTATTAATTATGGTATATACTTGTAATTTATTATGTCTATTAGTAACTTTAATATGCAATTTTTTTAATGAATAGTTAAAAGCATATTGTGATATCAGACTTAAAGATCCAATATTTAAACTTCTAAAAATTATATACTTGTCATGAAATATGCTCATGAAGGCAGTTTGTGACAAATTTACATAATGTATTGCATCAGATCTTCAAATAATTCATTCACAAGATCTTATTCATCAGGATTTATATAGTGGAAATATATTACAAAATGACATGAAAGGTGCATATATTGCTGATTTAGGACAATATCAGCTAATATTACGTTAAAATCAAAATCTGATGGAATTTTTGAAATTTTACCAATACGTCGCACCTGAAGTTTTAAATAACCAATCGTACACTAAAGCTTTGAATATTTATTTATTTGGTATGTATAACTATGTGGGAAATTATATATCAAATATTACAAAATGACTTGAAAGGTGCATATATTGCTGGTTTAGGACAATATCAGCTAATATTACATTAAAATCAAAATCTGACAGAATTTTTAGAATTTTACCAATACATCGCACCTGAAGTTTTGAATAACCAACTATACACTAAAGCTTCAGATATTTATTCATTTGGTATGTATAACTATGTGGAAAATTATATATTGAAAAACTATATCATACAATCAAAAACTTGATAAGTCGAAACTTGGTTTTTTTTTTTTAAAGCCCTTTCTACAAAGGGACGCCGGGTGTTATAGAAACGTTCAAATCTCAAGGCTCGACTTACTACAGTATTTAATTTTAGAAACTTAGAAGTAATCTAATACTATCGGAATTGTATCCAAGCAATATATGTCACTCGAGGATCTTATAGCAGAAATGTCTTTCGATCGTTGTCTTCTATTTTCTAAAATCGAATTTAAAATCAACATAATATTAAATTTACATTCATCAAATTTAGAATCAACTTAAGTTGCTTTTAAGTTTCGTACCAACTTGGGTTGCACTTAGAATTCCACTTCAACCTAAGTCTGCAATAATTCCATTTCTACGTACAATAATATTGGAATTGTTTCCAAGCAATATATATCACTCGAGGATCTTTGAAGAATGTCTTTCAATAGTTGTCTTGTATTTTCTAGATCTATGTAAAATCGAATTTAAAATCAACATGGTATTAAATTTACATTCATCAAATTTAGAATCAACTTAAGTTACTTTTAAGTTTCATACCAACTTGGGTTGCACTTAGAATTCTACTCCAACCTAAGTCCGCAATAATTTCATTTCTATGTACTACATATACAACACTATAGAGGATCAAAAAAGTATTAGTATAAGTTGTAATGAAGCTAACCAAAAAAAACAAAAAAAAAATAAAAAATTTACTTATCTTTATAATACTGGTAAATAAAAATCAAAACTTATAATACAGTACTATAGTACTTTATTAAGATGATCTAAAATAAATCGTTAACGATCTATTTTAGATCATGATCTTGTGATTATTACCACCGCCGCTATTTAAAAAGTTAATAAAAAAAATTTAATAATTAAAAAATAAAAAAAAACCCAAAAATTTAAAAAATAAAAAAAAAAAATAATAAAATAAATTCGTTAAAATAAATATAAATAAATAAAAAAATAAAAAATAGAATAAAACGAATTAAAAAATTTAAAAAATTTAAAAACGAATAAAAAAAAAACATAAAAAAAAATAAAATAAAAAAAAATAAAAAAAAAAAAAAAAAAAAAAAAAAAAAAAAANAAAAATAAAATTCGTTAAAAAAAAAAATTCAGTATTAAAAAAAATAAAAAATAAAAAAAAATAAAAAAAAATAAAAAAAAATAAAGGACAAAAAAAAAATAAAAAAAAATAAAGGACATTTTTAACCTGCGACACTGGTTAACCTTAACCAGATGGTTATAAATAACCATAAACATTACACAATATAAATTTATAATGTAAGAGTTATAACTATGATTATCGAACGATTTGAGTCCATATTTACTAACCTTTACTATTCGATAACGAACAAATACTATCACACAATATTAATCACGGTTTTAACTATTTTATCAGCTACATGCAACCAAACACACCTATATACTACTTTATTATATTTGGCATAATTTGTGTTGTTTCGCTAATGCTCAGCAACACCTAAAGCCAGTGTTGTCACTTGGACGTTTTTTGGACAATTTGGACATTTTTTCAAATTAAAATTACTTAAAATTTTATTAAGATAATCTATTTTAATTTTTTCACCAATGAGTCCAGCACCTAAAAAAATATATAATTATATATTTTTTTAAATTACTTTATTGATTAGTTAAACATGGGACATAGGCTTGGACGATTTTGGACAATCTTGGACGTTGGACAAAAAACATAGTATGGACACGTCCAAGTGACAACACTGTCTAAAGGGTTCGCTTCGCTCACCCTATAGTCACTTCGCTACGGCTGTCGCCTCCGCTTCGCTCCTTTTTTCTAAACACTCAATTTCAAACTAATCTTAATTCCTAACCCTAACCCTAAACATTAATTATCTAATACTAAAACCCAACTACAACATTACAAAAGTCAAAAATCCAGAACGAAAAACATGACACGACGTAACTACGGCGCAGTAAATCGCAAAATAAAACCAAATACAATGTGAAGAAAATAGCGGACGATGAAAGTATTCTATAAACCAGAGAATCAAATAATAGTGACCATTAAACTATAATACCAACAATCGACAACTATACTAGAAAGTGATATTAGTATACAACAGCACCAAAATAAACAAAGCTAATAAACGTGAACACGACCCACTACTGAAATACCAGCAAGCAACAACATCGACACTAGTAATAATGACTACACTAAAAGACAACGTTAGTATGCAGTAATACCAAAATAAGCAAATTAATAACCGCGAACATGACCCTCCATCGAAATTCTAGCAAACAATAACACCAGCACTAGTACGACAACCAAAACACCAACAACGGAGACACTAACGGCAATGATCAAAGAGCACCAATAATGGCAACAATAATCAAAAAGCACCAGTAACAGCAATACCAACAACATTAATGCTACAAAAAGAAGGCCTAATTAGTACTGTAGCAAAAAAAAAAAAAAGGATTGTAAACAAAAAAAAATACTTACCGTAAATTCTCGAAATAACGGGCAGGGGCGTTAATTCGAAAATCGTGACCCCTAAAAATTTTATACCTGGATTCAAAATAACGCCCATGCGCGCCCTGATATAACGCGCACCCCTTATACATTCATATTGTGTCACATCATGTAAATAGTAATTTATCGAATTGACTATAACAGTAGTTTATTGCTTGTTAAGAAAATGAAAAGCATACGCATACACGCATACATGCACACACGCATTCACGCATTCACGCATTAACGCCTACGCATATTCATAATTATATAGTCAGATCTAAATGCACCCACCCATACGTAGAACCAAAGCTCTAACAACGTGCATTAAGTTAAAGGTAAGAGTAGTGCATTTATGGAGGTCACATATGTATTCAATAAGTATTCATATAAGGCACTTATAGAGAATGCAATGCCCTTTTAGTCTTTATTTAAGGTAACCGGTAATTTAGCAAATATTTGCTATTGCCTAAAACAAAGATATCAAACAAAAGTTGGATATAAACTCAACGGGATTTTTTTTTACATTTTTAGCAGAAATTTTTCTTGGAAAGACATAAATAAATTTTGGGCCAAAAATTTGAAAATATCAGATAAGTAGCAAATGGTTTTTTAAAATTTAACAGGCTTTTAGCAAATTAGCATGGTCTTGTTTATGTTTTTTTTCACAAAAAAATTCGTTTTCACAAAAAAATTCATTTTCTATTTCAGAAATTCCTAACGAAGAGAAGAGATAATTGGTTTGAAGTAAACCATACCTAGTTAGGATTCTAGTTACAACATAATGTGTGGATCAATTTTAACAAGCAGCGAAGTAATATTTAATGGATTATAGATTCGCAGAATGTTTTGCCGTACTTACCATCACACTAATTATCTGTCATGTATTCATCTTCCATATTTT
>QKWP01000934.1:171102-186209 GCA_003550325.1 Gigaspora rosea
CACTAAGTAAACTTGTAAAAGACAACTTTGATGCATAGTCAGCAAATTTTTTATTAAGTAAATCGATCTTAATTAATAAGACAATTTTATTCATCGTTATAAGTTCTACTTATCTCTAATTTTCATAAAAATTGGATGATTTTTTATTAGTTGATTTTTATAAAATACACTTTTGTACCAAAAGAATCTATTATGACGCCAGTTAGTTTTTTACAAATGTCCATTAGTAAAAAATTATCCAATTTTTATGAAAATTTAGAGATAGGTAGATTTTGTTATGACGAACAAAATTGTCTTGATAATGAAGCTCGATTTACTTAATAAAAAAAGCCACTATTAGCATACTACGATTAAGTTTTATTAAAACTTAAAATTAAAAATTTTTATTTTTTTGTTGTGTTAGCACGCGATGCGTTTATTGGCTAATTACGCGGCGTGACAGATGTCATCACATGACCTGACAGATCTTTAATGTCTAGAAGTATAGTGTTCTCAGCTATGCTTCGGACAATAAATTATAAATTTTAGCGCTTCAGATTCATACTGGTTCCCGGTTCCTAGTTTTATATATTGCTATAGCTTATATAAAATTTTATACTATAACCAAGATTAGAATTTTTTTTCGTATTTTTTTAATTTTTTTGATTGTAAGCTATAAATTTTGCATACTGATCTTATAAAAAAGTCTTGCATATAGCAATTAATAAAAAATTTAAAAGGCACCTTACCTATTTATGTATATTTCAGGGTTCTATTTTTACTTATATCTTCTTATCTACAGGTCCGATTTTAATAAAATTTTACTAGTAGAGCACAAGAACCTGCTCTATAACTTTACTTAGATCAAAAAATAATATTTAATTAGTACAAAAAATTTTTTATAAGAGTTATTATCAGATTTACTAATATATTGTTTATAGGAATTAAATATATGTTACACCCCTGCGTTGTGCTTATACGTTACCTTTTAATGATTGACCAATAAAATTTCAAAGTCAGGTATAACATAGCACAATTAGGACAATCAAAACAAACCGTCGTTTTGTCAAAGTTGCTTATAACTTAAAATTTCACATATGAAACTATTCTTTACTCTTTAACAAAAAAAATTCCTTGTAAAATTTTAGTATAAAAACTAATCTCATATCCTAATTCTATCTAACCTAATCCTAACCCTAACTAACAAAAAACCTGGTTTATTTATTTATGCGATGTATATATTATGTAATAATGATCAAAAGATTTAACCAATCAGATAGAAAGGTGATATATAAGCACATCGCTAGTAGCAACACATAGATTTATCTTTGTTTAATATTTGTTTATTCTCAAATATAGTAATAATATAGTTATAGTGCCAATCTTATCCAGATAGGTAATTAAAAGCTTTACATAAAGCTAATTTAGATGGCAAAAAGAATAAATTAAAAATAAATAATATTTATGATGAGTATTAGTGCTTCTACAGACCGGACTCGAACCAGACTTTAGTCAAGTCTGAGTCTGGTCTGATTTTCAGACCGGACTCAGACTTTTATTCAAACTTTTTAGTCAAGTCTGGGTCTGGTCTGGGTCTGGTCCGAAGTCTGCAGACTGGTCTAAGTCCGAATATATTTATATGTATTTTTTGGCGCTGAACAAGTTTACTTAGTGCATTTTGTTAGAATAAATTAGTAAAATTTTATGAATCATAAGATTTTATAGAATTTTATTAATAAAATTTTATAAAATCTTATAATTCACAAATATTTATTAATTAATTCTAACAAAATGCACTAAGTAAACTTGTTCAGCACCTAAACATGCATCAAAATGGCTGTTTTGTTTTTATTTTACTTGTAATTTAGAGATTTGATGCACAATTTTGGATTTTTGATCAAAAAAGACAAATTTTAACATCTTATCTCCAAATTTCAAGTAAAATAAAAACAACCCTGCCGATTTAATGTATTTTTAGGTGCTGAACAAGTTTACTTAGTGCATTTTGTTAGAATTAATTAATAAAAATTTGTGAATTATAAGATTTTATAGAATTTTATTAATAAAATTCTATAAAATCTTATGATTCATAAAATTTTACTAATTAATTCTAACAAAATGCACTAAGTAAACTTGTTCAGCACCTAAAAATACATTAAATCGGCAGGGTTGTTTTTATTTTACTTGAAATTTGGAGAAAAGATGCTTAAATTTGACTTTTTTGATCAAAAATCCAAAATTATGCATCTTTTCTCCAAATTTCAAGTAAAATAAAAACAACCCTGCCGATTTAATGTATTTTTAGGTGCTGAACAAGTTTACTTAGTGCATTTTGTTAGAATTAATTAATAAAAATTTGTGAATTATAAGATTTTATAGAATTTTATTAATAAAATTCTATAAAATCTTATGATTCACAAATTTTTACTAATTAATTCTAACAAAATGCACTAATTAAACTTGTTCAGCACCTAAAAATACATTAAATCGGCAGGGTTGTTTTTATTTTACTTGAAATTTGGAGAAAAGATGCTTAAATTTGACTTTTTTGATCAAAAATCCAAAATTATGCATCTTTTCTCCAAATTTCAAGTAAAATAAAAACAACCCTGCCGATTTAATGTATTTTTAGGTGCTGAACAAGTTTACTTAGTGCATTTTGTTAGAATTAATTAATAAAAATTTGTGAATTATAAGATTTTATAGAATTTTATTAATAAAATTCTATAAAATCTTATGATTCACAAAATTTTACTAATTAATTCTAACAAAATGCACTAAGTAAACTTGTTCAGCACCTAAAAATACATTAAATCGGCAGGGTTGTTTTTATTTTACTTGAAATTTGGAGAAAAGATGCTTAAATTTGACTTTTTTGATCAAAAATCCAAAATTATGCATCTTTTCTCCAAATTTCAAGTAAAATAAAAACAACCCTGCCGATTTAATGTATTTTTAGGTGCTGAACAAGTTTACTTAGTGCATTTTGTTAGAATTAATTAATAAAAATTTGTGAATTATAAGATTTTATAGAATTTTATTAATAAAATTCTATAAAATCTTATGATTCACAAAATTTTACTAATTAATTCTAACAAAATGCACTAAGTAAACTTGTTCAGCACCTAAAAATACATTAAATCGGCAGGGTTGTTTTTATTTTACTTGAAATTTGGAGAAAAGATGCTTAAATTTGACTTTTTTGATCAAAAATCCAAAATTATGCATCTTTTCTCCAAATTTCAAGTAAAATAAAAACAACCCTGCCGATTTAATGTATTTTTAGGTGCTGAACAAGTTTACTTAGTGCATTTTGTTAGAATTAATTAATAAAAATTTGTGAATTATAAGATTTTATAGAATTTTATTAATAAAATTCTATAAAATCTTATGATTCATAAAATTTTACTAATTAATTCTAACAAAATGCACTAAGTAAACTTGTTCAGCGCCAAAAAATACATATAAATATATTCGGACTCAAACCAGTCTGCAGACTTCGGACCAGACCCAGACCGGACTCATAGTTGAGTCTGAGTCTGGTCTGAAGTCTGAAATTAGTAAAATTTAGAGTCTGAGTCTGGTCTGATCCCGGACCGGACCCAGACCGGACCAGACTCGGACCGGACCTAGGAGCACTAATGAGTATAAATAAAATAAATTTAAATATTTTGATAGAATTTCCTTTATTACTTTAAAGCTTTATATAAGACTAATTTAGATAGCAAAAAGAATAAGTTAAAAATAAATAATAATTAAAAAAAGAATTATTTATATTAACGCTAAGTACCTTAATAAATTATATAACTTAACGGACCCATAGATTTTTAGTCAGTTATATGAATCAATTTAATCCTGTTTGCAAAAAGAATAAGTTAAAAATAAATAAATAATTAAAAAAAGAATTATTTATATTAATACTAAAAAGGGCGTGGTGACTTAGAGAAGTTGTTAAGTTGTCACCCCAAGCGACAAGTCTAGAGTTCAAATCCCACTGGAGACGGTTTAGAAAAATAGGCCTGTGTACCAGTAACATTTATTCGACGATCGGCTAGGTACATTACCTGTAGTCCTTGGTTATCATCTCAAATGTGAGCTTTTAGATGAAGTGGTGTCTCATAATACAGACAAATCCAAGGAACCAGAATAATTGAACCCCGTTTGGCAAGACCCGAGTAAAGAGGTAGTGAAGATCTTTGACGATACTGTGGATACTGGAATTTGAAACTGAAGAACTAGACGAACACCCCAGGGCAAGTGGGTACACCAACCTGGTTGCCGGAGACATGCCGAAGGAAAAGGTCCTATGCTGCAGAATTAGGAACCAAGAGAAGTAAACCAAAAAAGGCACCTAAAGCTGAGGTACAATGACCCATTTGGGCTAACTGGTTTGGTAGTTTGGGAGGAATCGGTTCAAGGACTGGTTGATGCAGATATCGGGATCGGAGCGAACCTTATAAGGGCACAAATACTAGAATTGTGCGATTATAGTTAGCCCTGACTAGTGATTTAAGCCATATGGTTTTAGTCGGCTAAGCGGCTGTCTGATAGCTAACTATTGGTCCGCATTCAGAATATTTCAGGATATTTGGCCCGTACTTTATGACCATTTATTTTCCTTTTCGGAATTTATTGAGTTCTTATAATAGTTAACTTTTAGCCGCATTAGCCAGCCGATCACATTACATCAGCTGGCTTAGCCAGCTAAGCCGGTTTAGCTGCGGCTGCATTAGCTGGCTTAAATTACTAGCCCTGACCGCTAGTGGTAGTCTTGGTACTACTGCAGATAGTATTCGAAGCCTAATCTGGAAATGCGTGGGACATAGAAAGATTAGAAAGGTATATACTATACCCTCCCTAGGGCAATCTAGTAGTATGAGAACTCTACTAGATTATCTATAGAATTAGGGTACAAGTAGTATAGCAGATGTCAACCTGGGTGGTCTTCAATTGAAGTAGCATGAGGTTATGTGTTGGCGTAATTTATGGTAGGTGNAGATTATCTATAGAATTAGGGTACAAGTAGTATAGCAGATGTCAACCTGGGTGGTCTTCAATTGAAGTAGCATGAGGTTATGTGTTGGCGTAATTGTAGGGTGTGATACAGGATAGGGACACCAGAGAGTTTAAATGGGTAATCTCCTAGATAGGTTACAGGTATGGCATATAGTGTAGAACCTTTAGGCAGACTACTTAAAATAAGCTACCAAAAGTTGCACATGTGGCTACATGTACTCTTGTTAACCAAGAATGTATTATCCAAAAAACCTAATAAAAATTTGCCTTTATGCGACATTGCGAAGGTTAAAAAAAAAATAAAATAAAAATATTAATACTAAGTATCTTAATAAATTATATGACTTAACGGACCCATAAATTTTTAGTCAGTTATATAAATCAATTTAATTTTATTTAATGATATATACAACCAATCAGTATGGACAAGATGACATATAAAAATACTTTTCATTTATAAATATATACATGTCTCTAAAAAATTAATTAAAAAAATCATCTTTTCTAGTATTAGAAATAAGAAAGTTTAATTTTAGATCAAAAGCTAAAGTGGACAAAAAATTTTGAAAAATTTTCTATAAAAATAATTGCATAATTATTTGTTAAGATTAATTGTATATCTTAGATAAATTATCAGAGTTGATTTTACAAAAATAAATAACCCATCAAATAGTGTTCCACGTGATTTGAACTGGGCGGGTATTTTTAAAGATCCGGACCCAGTCCGAACATTGATTCAGATCTAAAATTAGGGTCTGAACTCATATCACTTAAATCCAGGTCCGGTCTGGATCCGTGATATTTCAAAAATTATAGATGCTATAGTTGACAAAGCCCTAGTGTCCTCGCTAAAAAATGAAAAAAAACGATTATAGCTGTTTTCATAAATTCTGGAGCATTTGATAAAAAATTGGCTGAATGATTTTTCATTAACCTGTGGCAACACGGGAAGGATGTAAAAATTTTAAAATTTTTAATTTTTTTAATTAAGAATTATATAATTTGACGCAGTGGTGTTATAGCATCCCCCAAAGTAAGTCAATATGGCAATATAATCAATTTACATACATGACTATTAGTAAATACGTAAAATCACAAATTTGATATAATGAATATCTAAAATATCAATTATTATTGCTCGATCAAATAACTTTATTTATCAAAAAAAAGATATTACTGTCGGCCACTGCATACCCTCTTGATTAAGACCTGGCTATCTATCTAGTCTAATTCTTGAATAATACCCGGGGTGTAACTATATTTAGTTTACTACTTTCATAATATGTATTCCCCGATATAGTACCTGGTTTCTCATACAATACTCGTGGGTATTATTCAATTTAAAAATGAAGTTCTTAAATAAGACCCAGGTACTGTATGCAGTGGCCAATAGTAGAATTCCATCCGTTATCCATTATAGGCACTATATTTAACCTATTTAATATACCTAGAATTCTAAAAATATACTTCTATTCCAAACTAACTGATCATATCATACTCCATCTACACCTTCTAAGAATCATATATATCTGTTGTGCCCCAAATGCAAATCGGCCCAGTTGTTAATTGGAACAGCCCAGATATCAATATTTATAGCCAAAATAAAAAAACTAGCCTAATCTAACCCTAACTAACCCTAACATCCAGGCTAAATTAATTTTTAATCTGGCCAGATTGACAACTGGGCCAATTTGCATTTGGGGTACAACATATATGCTACCCAAAACCAACCTAATATATCCTTATGTAAAAGAGTAGTTATCAAGAAAGATTAGGGTTCCAAACCGGTTTGAAAATCTTCAACCGTGACCCGTTAGGTAAAAACCAGTTAACAACTAGCTATCCAAAACTGAAACCGATTATCTAATTAATTCAGATCATCCGATTGTAATCGGGTGACCCAGATACTGATTATGAATGGATGACCTGAATATCCGATCATAATAAGGTGATCCAGTTTTAGATTTCATTTTAATTAAATTAAAATGAAATCCAGATTGTTAATCAATACTTAACATGCCTAAAATTTTACATAGACAATGTCAAATTAAACAAATAAATAATCTTTTAAAGACAATTATGATTATTCAGCTAGCACGAATAAGGCTGTTACTAAAGTTCTGGATAAAGAAATTGACGAATTATTGGAATTAATACTAAGTCATCAAACTGGATCGATATCTACTATACGTGAAAGAACAATTAAATCTAACGATTTTTTTCAAGTTCTTTTGCTTAATTATATAAAAGAGTAACTTAAATGAAGGCTTAATAAGCACTGTAATTTAAAGTGAAGGTTCAGCAAGTAATTTGAGCAAAGTTTCAGTAAGTAATTTGAGCAAAGTTTCAGTAAGTAATTTTGAGTAAAGGTTCAGTATGTAATTTGATGAAGATTTAGTAAATTATATAAAACAATAATTTGAGCAAAGGTTTAATAAGTAATTTGAGCAAAAGTTCAGTAAGTAATTTTGTTATTATTTACTCTGTATTTTGTTATTATTAAATCCGTAGTTGTTTAATCTGCATTTGAATCATTCTGAAAAAATCACAAAGTTTATTGAAAAGATTCCAACCTCCCATTCTGGCTTTGGATGAATATAGTTTTCACTTAAATGGAGTTTCTAGATATACGTACCGACATAATTCGAGAGTATAAAAAAAATATTTTATAATAAAAAATGTTTTACTTATTTGGAGTTTCTAAACCAATTTCAATTTCCGATTTCAAAATTTCGATATGCAAATAAGATTTTTTAACCTCTTATTTGTTTCCGAAATATGCCATTTTTTTTTAATTCTGAAACCCCTTAGTATTAAAAAATGGAAAGCCATCAAAAAATAAAAATGGGTTGTGCACATTTTTAAGATTAGGGATTAAGGTTAGAGAGTAGGGTTTATGTTAAACAAGTATATATAGGTTTTAGAACCCATATTTCAATTTGCTACAAATATTAATCAATTACTAATATGGCGCTTATTAGAACTTATTTCACCTATCTCTGTTTAACTTATCAAACATGATACTTTAATCAATCGAATATTTATTAACCGGATACCCGGGTCAATCGAATATTTATTTATAATCAATTATTAACCGGATATCTGCTTATTACATTAAAAACTAGTTGGACAAAACTATTATCCGATTAATAATTTTTTCGGTTCGGGTAATAGATTACATGGTTACCCTATTGATAGGTTAGAACCCTAAGAAAGATCATATAGCTAGAAAGAGAATCGATTATATGCAATGTGAAGAAATTATCTAAGCATAGCCAATACAGCCACGAAGCCTAAATACTTACACAGACCTTGCACTGCTAGTGCCTAAATACTTACATAGTTCTTGCACTGCTAGTAGCTAAATACTATCAATAAGATTCTCGTATTGTTATATATAACCCTTATTCTGCAAATGCAATCATGAAGCCCATTATTGTTGAATTACTACAAGACTTACTACTCTCTAATTATCATAGTTGTTTCAACAATAATATGCGATCACAATATTAATTGAAAAAAATCTATCTAATCAGAAATCTTAAAGACTATCAAAAATCTATAAAGGTTAAACCCACGAATTGATCATAAACTCATTTGATAATGCAATAATGGTCGCTATGTCACTTCATTAACAAGTCCTTTATAATATTATTTTTGAAATCAGCAAATCGTGTTGAAATATGTTATCAGAATAGAATTGGAGTTGAAAAAAAATTAATATAAGGCATTCAACAGAGATAGAACACCTACTGGAACATATAATATTGGATTTATTATCTTGAAAAGGACGAACATAAAGGCATTCATTTATTACCAAAAATCAGCAAATATAGTAGCATTGATGGAATTGTAGTTGAAAAAATGAATATAAAGTATTTAGCAGAAATAGAGCATGCTACTTGAAAATATAATGTTGGATATTGTTAGTTTAATGAAAATGGAGCTGAAAGGACGAACATAAGAATATGAGCTGCTGTCAATAGAAATCAAGCAAATTTTTTTTAGTAACTTTTTTTAAAAGTTTAAATCAAAATAACTTAACAAAAACTTGATCAAATTTGATAATTTTTTTTAAATTAATTCTTTAACTTTAAAAAAATTTTATCAAATTTGATTAAATTTTTGTTAAGTTATTTCTGTTCAAAGTTTCAAAAAAATTTTATTATCCCTTAGATTGTAGTAGAACACAGGCAAATTTGCCTGCATTTTTGCACTTTTTTAACTCTGATTTACTTTTTTAAAATGCTAAAATAATTAAATAAAACTTTGTACAATTATATTTGAAAATAAGGATTACTTTTTTGCAAAATTAGTTTTTATATTATAAGAAAATAAATTATAGTTACATATAAGCTGAAAATAGATAATTTTAAGAAAAAAATTTTTTAAAAAATTTTATTACAATTTTTCTGCGATCTTATTTAGTTTTAGTTTTAGAACTATAGTTCTTAAGACAATATTGTAGTTTATATAAAGGATGACAACTTTCATTATTGCAACTTTAATGATTTACTTGTAAAAATTAAGACTTGTATTAGAAGTAAAGATTTTTTTTATAGACGGGAACATATAAAATTTGAAAAAATCTAAAGAAAAATTTTAATAGTAAAAATGCCAATACAAGAACTTTAAACATTTATTATATTAAAGTTTTCTAATGATTTTAAAAAAAAATTATAACAAAGTTACTAAAACAAAACTCAAAGAATATTTTTTACTTAGAAAAGATATGGCTAAAATCAATATTTAAAATTTTATTAAAAATTTTAAAATACACAGGCAAATTTGCCTGTGTTACAATCTAAGGGATAAAAAATTTGCTTGATTTCTATTGACTCACACCCATATACTTATTTTTAAAATCAAAAGAAATGGTTGGGTATTAATAGAACAAATAGCGTTAGAAGTTGTTATTGGAATGAAATTAGAGTTGAATATAATAAACATATATATGGCTTTGTTATCTTAACGAGATTAACGTTGAAAAGGAACATAAAAATTAGTATAGTAGCATTAATGGAATATTTAATGTTGGATGCTATTATTGGAATGGAATTTGTATAACCACCATAATTTTATAGAACTACTGTAAAGTCATAGAATCACTGCCATAGAAGCACCATAATGCAAGAGACGACCACAAAAAAGCCGTAAAACCACTACAAGAATGACTTGGAAGTGCTGAAAAAAATACTAAAAAGATCCAAAAAAATATTAGATCAGTAACAAAGAGATTCGCTATAATGCATATACAAAATAAGATATTTCTTATAGTATTTTAACTTATATATTTTTTATCAGCCAATCAGCAATTAGTATTATTTTAATAGGACGGGACCGGGTATTACCCAGATGGATCTTTGTATGGGTCTGAACCATATCGATTCTGATAAATCAAGGGTCCGAACTCGGTTCATTAACAGACCAGACCGGACCCAGACTGGACCCGGATCTTTTGTGGATCACTACCATCAAAAATACATAGTATCTGAAAAATTAGTCTGATTTTTTTTTTAATTTACTGTAAATATTAGAATGATGCTAGTATTTAAGTTTGCAAAGTCAATTTTCACTTTGCACAAGAAATCAAAAAATTGGGTGATAACAGATGAGAATAGAAAAATGGATTGGCTGGTGAAATCAATTTGGTATGGTATTGGCCTAAAAGTCAAAAAATCAGAAACCAAATTCCTGGTCAATACTGGGCTCTAAGAGCTAATTTATATTGTTATTGTTGGTTACCAAATTCCTAAATTATAATTGTTCATCCTCTAGCAATATATTTGGATAATTACACCTCATTTATAAATTGAAAAAAAAAACCAAGTAAAATACCATTTCAATGAATAAGATCTGAAGTGATGAATTTATAATTTATATTTCTCATGTAACAAGACATTCTTCAATTAATTGCATTTTTTAAAGAACTTCATCACTTCAGATCTTATTCATCGAAATATGTAAAATTAAGGCTTTTATAGTTTAAAAAAAATAAGATACTTTTTAATTACACAATGCTGTATTTTAATTTTACTAATTTATGATAATCATTAATATTATTTAAATATTTTTTGTCAAGTCCCTCACTTGCTTAGAAATATATAATAGTTATCATTCAAAAATAGTTGATGGCTCTAAATAATAAAATATATTAGGACAATAATCTGAATAGTATCTGAATAAACACCCAAAGACTAATGTAATATCTTCATACAAGAATTGCTGTAATAAGGTCCATGATCATGAAATTGTTCAAGATCATCAGATTATACAAATTGAGAATGCTGAAAAATTTTTTATACAAATTACTAATGAAGTAAATATTTTCATACAAAGGGAGATATAGTAGTTATAGTTTATTATAAAATGTTTATTTATTGTATTGTAATTTATGGACTATATCTCTACTATCATATAATACTTATAAGTACTATTAAGTTTTTAACTGAACTTGTTTTATTGTGAAGTCAAAAGACATTGTATTTATCTTTATTTATCTGCTAAATATTCTTATTGTTACTAGCTTTTATTAATCTACTAAATATCCTTTTTGTTTGAGTATATATTTGTTCTAATCATTGCCAACCCTGCACCTAATCTACACTAAATTTAAAAATTAAAATATTTGTTTGAATTAAAACAAGGTTCATTCTTCTTTTTTAGCAGTAACTCTCAATGCCAATTGACTTTTTCTTATCATATTTTTTCTAATTTTTAGATTTTAATGACATTTTTTAAAATCAATATATTCTAATCTTTTCTACAAATAGTATAAATGCATGGATAAAAATTTTAATCTTTCTATAATTAATTGTGATCCAAATTCAGAAAACAAAAAAAAAATACTGCATTAAATATTTGTTTAAATTAAATACAAAGTTTCATTCTTCTTTTTTAACAGTAAGATTCAATGACAATCGATTCTTTCCTAATATAGTTTTTAATTTTAGAATTTTAAATTGTTATTTTTTAAAGCAACGACACTTCTAATCTTTTCACAATTGTATTATATTATTCTTAAATTCGAAGAATTATTGCGAGATGAGTTAGTTTAAACTGTATAAATAATTATTTTGATCCAAAATCAGATAACAAAAAATAATTAATTCTGATATGATTTCTTAGTAACTTGTTAAATTTTTTAACTATTTTATTGTTGGAGGTTATTATTATATTACATATGAGAAGTCATCAATAGAAATGGGCCAAATTTATCTAATAAATTTGTCACATTTTTATTGACTTCACCTCATATACTGTATAAGTTATTGGTCCAATTTAATTGATAGTCCACCAGTTAATTGGAGATTGATCATAGTGTAACGTAATGCAAATCACACATGAAAATCACTATATAGTGTGAATGTGGCGTGCATATATATATAAGTTTTTTCTTACTAAGTTAACGATACATGTCCACTAATTGAAAGTTGTAGAGCTCATCGAGACACATCTAACGGTGGTTAGAACATTCAAATCTGTCTAGTGGATTGTGAGATATCGTTGAAAAATAATTGGACAACTATATAAAATCTCTATGTAAACAAACATTGTTTACATAGAGATTTTATATAGCCGTCCAATCGTTTTTTAATGATATCTCGCCATCCACTGGGCTGATTTAAATGATCTAACCACTGTTAAATGCGCCTCGATAAGCTCTACAACTTTCAATTAGTGGACATTTGTCGTTAACTTAGTAAAAAAAACTTTTATATGTATGCATGCCACATTCACACTATAGTAATTTTCATATGTGATTTGTGTCATGTTACACTATGATTGATCTCTGATTAACTGGCGGACTATCAATTAAATTAAAAATTAGCTTAAATCAATAAATTTTATTAAATCATAAAATTCAAAAACTACTGTGAATATTCATCTAGAGCAGTTACCCGGGTCAGGTTAATCCGTAGGGGTCAAAAATTGTTATGGGTTATGCGGGTCACAGGTCAAAATCAGGTTGACCCGAGTTAGTATAACCTGTAAAGTTTATCATATAACTTGTACATTGACTATAAAATAAGCAGTAATTTTATACCCAATAGTAATTTTTTATGATAATGAAAGTAATGTTCAAAAATTGATTCCTACAAAAATGACAAACTAGACTTTTATTAAAACTTATTCTTCAATTGGTTGAAAATTAAAGAGTGACTAGAATGAAAGGCTTAGTCGAATTGGGTGGAAGAGTCGTAGGTATGACATCTAATACTTGGTAATTTGAACAGTCTTACAATACAAACTAACACTTCTTTACTACGGCTTGAGTTCTGCCACTTGGGACCCAAATATCAGTCATCATAGGTCGAATATTGGTGCAGAACAAATTAATTGTGCAGTTTTTAAGTAATTTTAAGATACGTTAAATAACAAGAGAATTTTGTCTAATAGTTAAAATATTTTTGTTTTTACATTACTGAAAATTGATAACGATAAAATTTATATCATCTATAAGGTATATTTCTTACAAAACACAGTTGTGGTCAAATATATTTAAAATGTATTCAATACAAATAAATCCTAAATTTATTTTAATGAATGAATCTTATTAAAAACTAGGTAAATGCATAGCAATGTATGTCCGGAGCCAATATTTAATATATACACTATATATCTGTATATTATTATATAAGTTGATTGTGTATCTGTTATTGTTTTTGTTGATCAGTTGAATGTGATTGGTTGTATATCACATGATGCAACCGGACAGACAAACATTTGCTGATCAAACCCTTTCATAAAAATAGAGAGTCCTTCGCTTTGCTCCGGACTAATAAAAATTACTATATACTGTTTTCTTCCTTTTTTTTTGTCTATTATATGATATATTATTTGCTATATTTATAGTATTTTTGTTTAATTTGAAATACCTTATTATATCAATATTATTATTTTGATATTTTCCAAGAATCGTATATTAGACACTGCTAGCCTTAGTATTGTATTGGGAATTTGCAGTTTCACTTTACTGTAATTGAAACTTGTAAGTATATAATTTCTGATTAATAAATGACAAAACTTTTCGATCATTTTTATTATTAAAAAGTTTGTTACACTAAGCTAATTTTAAAAGCATCATTAAACTAGTTTAAAGCTTCATTATATTAAAAAAAATTATAACACATTTGACCTGGGTCACAACCCGGGTCAATATCTAACCTGAACTTGTTTGACCCGAGTTACAATTTTTTGACCCAGGTAATAGCTTTATATTCATCTTGCAAGGTTTAAAATATTTCAGCAATAAGATATTCTAGAGATGTGCACATTTACCAAAAACAGTTAAAACAAATTACTAAACATTAATTAATAGCAAAAAAATGCTATTGTGATCTTATTTAAATAATGATTTTTAATGCTATTGACTAGGGATAGTAAAGTCAGTTCAGGTCTGCTCCTGGTTCTAGAACTTGTAAGTCATACTACATGGACCTAAGAACTATATCAGCAAATTTATAATAGCGTAATCTTACGTAAGGTCTTACGAACCGTAATATAATCAAAATATTATGTAATATATTTCAAAATATTTTGAAATATCAAATTTTCGAAATATTATGAAAGTAATTCCGAAATATTTCGAAATATATTATGAAATATTTTGAACCCTTTCAAAATCTTTTAGAACTAGGAAACCAAGTTGGATCAGTAGATCTGTAACCTGGATCGTGCATTAGACTGATTTTTCGAAATAGTTCGAAATAGTTCAACAATATTCAATTCTGTACTATAAGATCAGATTAGATCTTTTGTTTATAATTAGATCTTCTATTTTGTTTTTTTCACTTTTTAATCATAACAATATATAACAATTAACAGATCTTTAACAATTGCATAGTGTTTTGACCACGTCACAAAATTTCAAACTGGATCACCAAATAAAAAAAAAAAAAATTTTTTTAAAAAGTTCAAAATCTCTTAAGCCCGTTTAATCCACAAGCTACCAAGGATTATAAAAATATATTCTAGAAAATGTGCCAAAAAACTTAAAAAAAAAAAAAAAAAGCCGTTTTGTACAATTTTTATCCTCTCACCCTTTTACCCCTCTTTCCCTTTTTTTTCTCTCTCTTTTTTTTTCTTTTTTCTCTTTCTTTTTTTTCTCT
>QKWP01000935.1:30285-85405 GCA_003550325.1 Gigaspora rosea
GATAAAAATCATGATAATTCCAACACAACTAACTCTCTTTTCATTGTTACCGAAATGGCACACAAGTCTTGTATTTTATATATTCGATAAAACTTGGCTAAAAAACACTTAATTACATTACCTCCATCAATGGATCCAATACAAGAATTTGATTGGTTTGCCTGATCAAATAACCAATCAGATTCTTTGTCGAATTTATTAAGTGATTTCTATAAGTAAAAGGGGGGGAGGAAAAAAGGGGGTAACTAGTGATGTGCCACGTACAGTACTATGCATCCACTTATTTGAGCGGGTAATACAAGCTCCTGGAGAGGAAATAGCCAATCGGAGAGTGCAAATTTTGACTATTCCGGATCAGCCCGACAAAGAATTTGAACACGCGTAAAAGAAGAAAAAAAGCGAAAATACGCAAAAACTAATGTTTAAATCGATCTTGGTGCACTAATTAAAAATGAAGGAAATGAAATTTTACTTATATTAAGCATTACTCTAACCCTATAGCCTCTAACGTTAAGGCCCTAACCCTAAATTTTTATTTCGCGCACTTAGTTTATTTACAAAATCGGATTCCCTTTTTTGGTTTGTGTTATCCGTGCAAATAAGTAAAATGACAGTACTATACGTACTGTATGCTAAAATTTTTGCCGATCATTTATTAAGAGGGGTCGATAGAAATATTTATGTGCCAATTGACCAATCAAATCCGTTAATTGATCAACACCCGATGAAGCTTTCTTGTTAGATAAATTAAATTTGTACATATTGCATCTAAAGTAGCGATCTATCTAAAGTAGCTACTTTAGATATATAAAGTAGCGCCTTAATAAATTAAGCAGATATGTATATAGTATATTATTAATTTGCTATATTAAATATTTGCTTATTAAAATAGGTTTAAACATTACATTACAATAATTATAATATAGACTAACATTAAAAAAAATTAAAATATAGATACTAATTTAATTTTATTAGATGATCTTAATTTTTTATATAAGCACTATACATACTGTACGCTAAAAAACTTTGGGTATTATTTTAATGATTACACATCACTAGCTGCATATTTTGCCTATACGTACAAAGTCTTTTTCTTGGATAAATGCATTATATAATCTTTTATTTATAAAAATTTTTTTTTTGCTATTGAATCAAATTTATCTGACCTAATTAGCAACTCGACTAAATCTCTGAACTAAATTTAACTTGAAATCAATTCGTTTATAATAGATTTACTACAGTTTGTTCATTTTATATATTCGTTTCATTTGCCTCTCTTCTGGGAGTCCTGGAAAGTGATGTTAACCAGATAATTAACTTCGAACGACCTAAATATTTATCTATTAAAATAGAATTAAATATTATATTAATTGTAATATAGACTAATATTAAAAAAAATTTTTAAAATATAACCACTAGAGCAATTTTACTATATAAGTACTATACGTACTGTACTGTACGTACTGTATGTACTGTACGTACTATACGCTAAAAAAATTTGGACATCATATAAATGGCACATCACTAGGGGTAACGTAAACCACCGAATTAAATTGGTCTGGCCTTATTAGAAATTCAAGTTCATTAATTTTTTTTAACTTCCTATTTTATAGATTCATTATTCATTATAAAGCCATGCAATTCAAAATTCTGGAAATATATTAATTAACAAAACTTGTATTACTTTTTTAGTTCAGGTAGATATTCTTTACTATGAAGTGTAAGTAAACATAAGACTTTTATTTTTTAGTGTTTCGATCCTATTTTTGATAGGCCATACAGATTCTATCAAATCCGAATTGAGATTATATATAAAGCTAGCTTTTAAGCACTCCTTTTGATCTGTTATTTAAGTTTTGACCAATACGAGTTGGTCTGGATTTCTGAATTTATTTGGATTGAATGATAAATCCAGATTGTTGGATTTAGGATCGAAACATTATTATTTTGTATTTTAATAATGTCAAATGAATCTAACAACTTTTATATTAATAATGTTTTAAGCGATTACGAAATGCTAAGTTATCTCTCACCATTTTACAAGCAAATTTGCTTGCAGATGCACTTTTTCTGACAAATTATATAAATCGTAAGAGTATCTAGACCAACTGTCTATTCGAAAGCTTTTTGTAAATAGCATTTTAATTTTTAGGTCTTNTTATAACTTTTATCAAAACAACCATTATATTTAGAAGTTAAATTAATTATAATTCTAGTTGGTTCAATATTTTCTGGATTAAAAAATGAATGGCCATTTAAAATTGCTAGAACTGGACATTGATTTTCAATTAATTTAGTTACACATGTTGCTAAATGATTTGCAGTTGAAAGTGTTGTATTATTTGGTTGTCGTAAAGTATGAATATTATGAAAATCATTAATATTAAAACAATGAAAACTATTTAACTAAATATAATTTATAAATAAATTATAGTTAATAAATTTATATTAAAATTATTTTACTATAATATAAAAAATTTACTTACATAAGAATTAAAATATTTATTAATTGTAATTAAATGATTATTTTTAATTTTTTTCTCTATAATTATATAATGTTTTTGAATATATAGTTATTCCAGCTTTTATAAGAAAATCAATTCCAGTTGTACTTAATCCACAAGATGATAAATATAGACTAAGATCAGTTTTATATTTGGGGGTGAGTCAGTAGAAAAGGGACAAATCATTTTTAGTAAAATTTTTTTAATTTTTAAATTAAAATATTTTAACAACTATTTAATCAAATTTGCTAAAATTTTTTTTATTTTAATCTTGAAATTATATAGAATTAAAATAAAAAAATATTTATTAAATTTATTAAGATAGTTGTTAAGATATTTAAGCTTAAAGTCAAAAAAACTTTTATTTAGAAAAATTTGGCCCTTTTCTACTGACTCACCCCCATTTATTTACATTTTGACTATATAATCCAGCGAAAAGATAACAATAACTAATAATTTGTTGTTGTGCTTTTTTCTTGTTTTTTTTCAGTTCTTCTTTTAGGAACTAATGCATTTGTCATTTCATCTAAAAATCCAATTAATTGAGGTTCTTTTGTTTCAATTAATTGTTTAAAACAGTCTGGATCTAATAATAATCATTATGTTGTTTTTCATATTTATATAAAACCTTTGTCAATAATTGTAATTGATTAGAAAACATATTTTGTGATGTTTAAAATAAATAAATTTAAATTTTAAATAAACTATAATATTTTAATATTTAAATTATAATAATAATAATAATAATAAACTTACATCTTTGTATTAAATTATTATTGTTATTATTTTGAGTTTCATAATTAATAATACTTTTAATTACTTTTAATTAATTTGTTAAAATTTGTTCGATCAATAAATATCACAGCTGATGCTGAAGTTGGCTGATGCTGAAGCTTTACCTATTTTGATATAAAATTTTAAAATTTTTTTTGGATGTTTTTTTCGCTTTTGTCGTATAGAGTTAGGGTAGGGTTTGGGTGTAGATTTTATATTTATAGAGTATATATGGATTTTAGCAGGGTTTATAGTTTCCAATTGAGACCCCTGAGCTTCAGCATCAGCCAACTTCAGCATCAGCCGTGACAATAAATACACTATTATCAATAATTTTTATCTTTATATTTGAGAAATTATTAATATCTAAATCAATATATTGTTGTTCTTCATAAATTTTTAAATAATCACCATTATCAGCTGGGTATTATTTGAAATAATTTTAATAGTTTCAATAATATCACCTAAATCTACCAAAATTCTAGTCTTTTATTTTCAGATATTTGAGTTGCAACAAAATTAACTATTCTCATATAATGTTCAAAACAAATTTTATCTTGATTAACTTTTAAATAGTTATATTGTGAATCAAAATATTTATCAGCTTTATCTTTAAGATCTTGTGTCACATTTCTGAAAGATTTAACTGAACTAGTGCAATCTTTAACAGCACAAGGTCCTGTAAGCTTTTGACAAGGCATTTTAAAATTTAAAACTATATATTTATAAAATTTATAAATAATAATATTTAAAAAATTTATAATTATTTACACGAATAACAGGTTCTTATATAATTTTTAAAAAGTAAATCATTACTAAATAAAATTTTATTTAATATAAATATAATTTATAAGTTTACATACGGATCTGCCTTATTTTATTGACAATCACTTTACTAATAGCTCATTTAGCTAACGTCTCATCAAACGACAATTTACTAAATCATATACTTGTAAAACATTAACCCTAATTCTATGTGATGTTAGTTAAGTGAACTTTCAGTAAAATGAATACCGACAAAGTAAAAAGCACTGCTTCAACCAATCTAAGACAAGGACTGCTAAACAATTTCAGTACATTCACAAAAATGAATAGAAGGTAAACAGCTTAAATATTATCACGTTTCATTAAATAGAATTATTTTTTTCAAATAGTCTATTTGAGTGATACCAAGAGAAAAAGCACTCCAATTATATAAAATTTATATAATAAAAGCGCGTTTTCTCTTAGTATCACTCATTTTAAATATATTAGATGTTAGATAATTGTTACGTTATTTAGAATCAATATAGATAAAAGAAAAAAAAATAAATATACTTACTTATTGCTTTACTATCATTATTTTCTTTACCATCATCATCTCCGTTATCATTATTTTCCGTTACTCTTATCATCATTTCTGTTACTCTTGCCATCATTTCCATTAACTTTTTTTATTATTTCCATTACCCTTACCATTATTTCCATTACTATATTCGAATAAAATAAATATCTTGATTTACAAATGGTCGAAGTTGATAATTAACTTTTGAACCTGAAATTGTACTAGTACGCCGATATAATGTCAAATATTATAACAATCATCAACTCGTAGACTGGATTTTAGAGTCACAATCATTATATAACGTCCATCAGGCAACAAAAAATGTTGGGCGAATTAGGGATTTCTATAGTCGATATTCTTTTTAATAAGAATAAAAAGTAAATGAATAATAGTAAATACTGTATTAGAGAGTCAGTAAAATTATTGTTATGGTTATTCATACCTTTCTTTTGCTGATAAAAAGACTAGCAAAGTCCGTTATATATTCTTTGTTGATAAAGCCGATTTAGTAACTATAGGTACTAATACAAAAAACAAATCTAGGAGCCCTATAAAGCCATGCACTCATACCTATTCACTCAAATCAGCTTAAATCGATCACTTCAAGCATCTATTAATTCTGATTACCCAGTTTTAGACTATTAATTTGCCGAACCTTATAAATATGCACAGTACATATAGACTCTGAGCTATAAGTTTTAATTCAATCGTCTTGAAATACTAGAAATAATTTAATTTAATTAGCAGTGAAAATTTTCTTAAAGGCTTATGAAACCAACATATAACATACCATCAAGTACCGTATTCTATTATAAATAAGCATCGCTCTCTCAGCCCACTTTTTTTTAACTTCGGATTAGTAGAAACTAAATAAAACTTTCACCAAACTTATTTTTGACAATCTGAATTTAGAGGGAGTGATGCTTATTCATAATAGAATACAATATTGTTAGCTACTGTGTTTTGAGTTAATATTATTTTTTTCAACATTTCATATACTATCCAAACCGGTTGTTGAAAATATAGAGCTATGAAATATATTAGTTTAGATATATATGCTTAGAAATCTTAACAAATCTTGACGAGGTTTGTTCTAATAATTCAGTAATTTGATGATTTGAACGCGTTAGAAATTCACTGAACCACTAAATATAAAATAAACAAGTCCTATAATTTATTAACACCTACTTTCGCTCTTATGAAAACTCTCTGGGGAAAGTGATTAAAAATGATTAGAAAAGATCTTCTATTAGAGACGCTCGAAACGAAGCAATTTTACTTATAAATAGGAATACCTTTAGTGATTGTGAATTTGCCAGTTTTTAGACTACAACTGTATATCAAATTTTCAATTGACCATATAAATAGTTTGTGTAACACCAATTTTGGAATCTATCGGATACGAGTTTCTTATATGCTATTAGTTTGTACATCAAATATAAACTAGACTTTTATAACGAATATATTACTCGACAGGTGCCGCTATTAAAAAAGTTAAATATGATCATGAATTTGTCAACTGGTTTAAAAATGAATCTCGGGTCAGGGTCAGGATTCCAAGCAACCAAGATATTATTAATATTTGTCGAGAATGCATGAAGAATTTGATAAACGAAATCAATGTAAAAAATTTATATTTATTTATATATTTTTCGTCTTCAACAAGAAACGAAAAATAATTAGAAATAAATAAATGTTTTCGTTTGAACGAAAATGGATCCTGCCAAAGAATAGGAATCAAAATTTAGGTTAGTTTTTTAAAAACAAGTTTTTCGGGTTCGACAAGAAATGAAAATCATTAGAAACAAATAAATGTCTTCGTTTGAACGAAAATGGATCTTGTCAAAGAATAGGTTCGAAATTTAATTTAATTTTAAACCCGAATTTTTCTTCTTCGACAAGAAACGAAAAATAATTAGAAATAAATAAATGCCTTCGTTTGAACAAAAATGGATCTTGCCAAAGAATAGGAATTGAAGTTTTATACAATTTTTTAAAAACTAAGTTTCGTCAAAAAATAATTAGAAATAAATAAAGGCTACGTTTGAACGAAAATGGATCTTTTCAAAGAATAGGAATTGAAATTTTACACAATTTTTAAAAACAAAATTTCGTCGAAAAATAATTAGAAATGAATAAAAGCTTCGTTTGAATAAAAATGGAACTTGCCAAAGAATAGGAATTGAAATTTTACATAATTTTTTAAAAATAAAATTTCGTCGAAAAATAATAAAGGCTTCGTTTGAATGAAAATGGATCTTGCCAAAGAATAGGAATTGAAATTTTACACAATTTTTTAAAAACAAATTTTCAGCGAAAAATAATTAAAAATGAATAAAGGCTTCGTTTGAACGAAAACAGATTTTGCCAAAGAATAGGAATTGAAATTTTGTACAATTTTTTAAAAAATGAATTTTCGTCGTAAAAAAATTAGAAATGAATCAAGGCTTCGTTTGAGCGAAAATGGATCGTGCCAAAGAATAGGAATTGAAATTTTACAACTTACAAGTGCGACAAGTATGCATGTCGATATTTAGTCTTATTATTCCCGAAATCTACAATTTATCGAATCGGCCAAACAACCATTCGGTCAATTTTTTACCAGATGTCCCAAAAATAATGAAAACAGTTGTAAAGCTAAACTCAGCTCTTGCAAAATATAAAACCGGCCAAGTCTATAGTAGTTATCAAAATCTTGCCAATTCGAAGATATTACTCAAAGGTGATCTAAAGAACAAGTGTTGGAAAAAAAATTAGCATGCATTATCAATAACTTGAAATAATTAATATGACAATTAACCTCTTAATTCTTACAAATACATGACTTCCGAATTGAATATATTTATAAAACCAGCCAGCCTATTCTTACTAATAACTTATTTTATTCTTACCAATTTGAAGATATTGCTCAAGATCACCCAAAGAATATGTATTAGTCAAAAATTAGTAAAATAAATAAAACACAACACAGTAACAAAAGAAAAAAAAGTTAAAAAACAACTTACTATATCACAATCTAACCAAAGGAATTTAAAAATCACAAATAAACAAAGAAATAGACTATTAGAAAAGTACAACCAAAAGACATCAAAAACTAAGAAAAATCAACCTATAAACACAAAAAAAAACCTCCTACACAAAGATCTCAGAAATGTTGATTTAGCGACCTACTTCGTGTCTTTAGTTTTGCCCCAAATACAGCGAAAAAAAATCACGTATATATGTATAACGGAAGATGATCTCATGTAACACAATCACTGGTATTAATTGAACCCTAGATTTATCGTTAAAAAATATAGTATACTTATTAGTATGGTATGATTTTTAAATTATAAACCGTACTGTACTAATTGGGTATGTATTATATATAATAGCTGATCAGTATGGTACGGTTTTTTTAAGTATAAACCATACCATACTAACTGGGTATTATATATAATAGCTAATTAGTATGGTATAGTTTTTAAAGAGATATCGTACACCCCATACTATACCAAGCAGGTTACGCATACCATACTGATATTTATAATACCTCAATATACCTATTCACATAATCATGCTTTTTTACAGATTTTAGCAATATTTCGCACAGTTTCGCAATTTAATATAAAATTTTTATTTTTTTATTTATTATTATTATATATTATATTTTACATTTATTAAATATACATTTTTAAATAATATTATATACTTTATTATATATTACATATTATTTTTACATTATTACAAATATTTTAATCTACTTTCGCACTTTGTTGCATCTAATTCTATTACTATATACAAAAAACTAACCCTATACACTTATTTTCGCTCACTCCACAGTTAGTTATTATCTTCGCTTCTTTGTTTTTTATTGTTTTTAAAGTGTCAGAAGTCGTAGTTGGCATGCATAAGGTTTCGAAAAGTTGTTGCCAAAATAAAATAAATTAATAAAAAAAATTTTAAAAATAAACCAAAAAAACAAAAACAAAAAACACGAAACAAAAAAAAAAAGAAGCGAAANAAAAAAACAAAAACAAAAAACACGAAACAAAAAAAAAAAGAAGCGAAACCTTGCAAAAACTTGCAAAAACTTGCAAAAACTTGTGAAAACATGCATACATTTTTCTAAAAAAGCATTCTTGAAAATTTAGAAATTGCTGGGGGTGTGTTCTTGAAAGTGTCAAAAGTCGTAGTTGGCATGCACAATGTTTCGAAAAGTTTTGTTTTTCTTGCAAAGTACTGAAATAAAATAAATTAATGAATTGGATTTACTCTTTTGTACTAGATTTAGTACATTTTAAAAAATGCATTACAAATTTAAAAAAATTAATAGTTTAATTTTTTTTATATACAAAAATCTAATAAGTATTCAAAAATTGTTTAGTAGTATTTTTTTTAAATTAATAATAAAATTTTTATAAAAAAATTTTTTTTATGTCTTGTATTTTTTGTGATTTCCAATGTACTAGATTTCATACATTTGTAAAGTCAATTATAATTATAATTTATTATTATATTTGGCAAATTAAAAGTTTTAATAAATAAAAAATTGTATAGGCTTGTTATAAAAAAAATATTATTATTAGTTATATTATATAATAATTATTACTTATATTATAAGCTTTTATTAAAAATTTTTACAAATTATTACTTTATATAGTAAGCCATGTGAGTTTAACTAGAGTTTAAAAAAATTTTTGCTGATTAAATTTTTTAAATTCTTAATAAAAATTATAAATATTTATTATCTAATTTCAAATACAAAATTTGTTTTAATACCAAATTAGTATATCTCAAGTTATATTGCTTTAAATTTTAAAAAAATTATATCTAATTTTTATATATCAATTGGATATATTAGTAATATAGTATTTACTAGCAAAAATTTCAACTTAGATTACTTCTTATATATTAATATAATCTTAAAAAAATTTTTATAATTAAAACTAAGAAACTTATATTTATAATTTTATCAATAGTTTAAATAAATTTATTTAGTAAAAAAATTTTTTATAATCAAAAATATTTTGTAAAATTACTGGTAAACATGCTAAAAACTAGGTTAAACTAGCAAATACAAATTTTAAAAAAATGTATAAAATTTAAAAAGCTATGTAAAGCTATGAGTTTTTTTAAAACAAGTAGCTCATAAGTTAAAATATTATTAAAAAATATTTAATTAAATAGTTAATTTTAAAAATTAATAGATAATTAAGTTTAATTATGTACTAAATCTAGTACAGGTAAATCCTATCTATTAATAAAAAAATTTTAAAAATAAACCAAAAAAACAAAAAAAAAACACAAAACAAAAAAATAAATAAAACGAAACCTTGCAAAACTTGCAAAAACTTGCAAAAACTTGCAACCATTTTTCTAAAAAAGCATTCTTGAAAATTTAGAAATTGCTAGTATGTGTTCTTGAAAGTGTTGAAAGTCGTAGTTGGCATGCACAAAGTTTCGAAAAGTTGTTTGTTTTTTTCGCAAAGTGCCGAAATAAAATAAATTAATAAAAAAAATTTTTAAAAATAAACTAAAAAAACAAAAACAAAAAACACAAAACGAAAAAATAAATAAAGTGAAACCTAGCAAGAACTTGCAAAAACTTGCAAAAACTTGCGCCTATTTCTTAAAGATGCATTCTTAAAAATTTAGAAATTGCTAGGAGTATGTTCTTGAATGTATCAGAAGGTATAGTTGGCATGCACAATGTTTCGAAAAGTTGGTTGTTTTTCTTGTAAAGTGCCGAAATAAAAATAAAATAAAAAAATTAAAAAATAAATAAATAAAAAAAAATGAAAAAACAAACGAAAACAAAAAAAATGAACGAAGACAAAAATAAAAAACAAAAAAGTAAAAAAAAAACAAAATAGAAGATTTAATGATAAACAAAAGATCTAATCTGATTTTGTAGTACAGAATTTGAACATTATCAAACTATTTTTCGAACTATTTCGAAAAATCAGTCTAATGCACGATCCAGGTTACAGATCTACTAATCCAGCTTGGTTTTCTACTCCTAAAATATTTTGAAAGGGTTTGAAATATTTTATAATATATTTCGAAATATTTCGAAATTACTTTAGTGCAGATCTTCCGTAACTCTACCCACTGATCACCTGTACCAACAATTACGCTAACACTTTAGAAGTAAAGTCTTAAAGAAACAGTAGGAAAACCAACGAAAACATGCAACCTGGCAGCTGTTATTTAGGGATACAGTTAACTGAGTATCTGCTAATGGCTTTAGAGTTTGTCACTTACCAAAAAGCTGGCACTTGTCGTTTAGAGGTAAAGTTCATAGACTACCTGCTGACAAGCTTAGAGTTTATCACTCACCACAATCAGGAAAGTACTTGGCGGCTCTCTGATAGATTTTGGGCTATACGGGAAGAACCACCATCCTTACTATGGCTACATGTGAACTTTTTTTGGTGTCGATGGTTTGTGAAGAATTTTTAAAAAGTGGGCATTTTGGCGTACCCCTTCCAAAAGATCTGCAGTGTTTACTGCTCCCAAAAAGGAAAGGCACCTACCGTATTGGATACAACCATCATGAGTGGCTTGGAAATGAGTAACGTTGAAAAACATGCGAGACTTATGGAGAAACCACTGGAAGAAGATTCTAGAAGTTCTGTTTTAAGCAGTCCGGTCTATATGACTGCTTTTTGTTTAACATACCGGGACCTGGGCCGGTTATGCCGAGACAAGTTTATTGATGTTAACAATTTTTATTTTAAAAGTCTGAAAAGTTAAACTTTACTCAGCTAACAGTTAGGCCTCGGATAAAGATTGATGGTAATGGAAGGCCATCATGAAGTCTGAGTTTCTTTTTCGCTACTTGTTAGATATTATATATTATTTCCTTCTGCATGTAATAATATAAATTTAATAAAAGAAAAAAGCAAAGTCTTGGTTATAAAACAAAAAAAAAAAAAAAAAAGAAATTACTTTAGTAATATTTCAAAATATTTCAAAATATATTACGTAATATTTTGCTTATATTACAGTTTGTAAGATCTTACGTAAGATTACACTATTATAAATTTGCTAATGTAGGTAAAAAATAGAGTTGAAGTTAGAAAAAAAATTGTTTTTTGAAAAATTTTTTTAGAAAAAATTTTTTTTTCTAACTTCAACCCATTTTTCATCTAGTAAATAGCTGAAAAAACACAGGTTGATTTTTAATACAAGTAAAATTGCATGCTGAACAACTTTGCTTAAGCGCCCAAAGTAGGTTATCTGAATAAAAAAGGAGTTTTATATTGAAAACTCAAAAAATTTCACTTTAGTACATAGGTAACCCATTTTTCTTACAAGATAACCTACTTTGGTCGCCTAAGTAAAGATGTTCAGAGCATGATTTTACATATACTCATCATCTTAAAATTATTAAATATTGTTTTTGGCGAAGTTACATTTAAACTTGGCAGAAAAGGTAGGTTTATTCTCACAAAATTTAATTTTAAATTAATATGTAGGTTAAAACTAATCTTGGCTAACAAGTTTATAGTAATTTTATATGCTTTTTTGTATAATTTTATATATAATAAAAAATATGGCCCAAAAAAGCGTAACAAATCGTACTACTGTTATGTTCTTTCCTTAGAACGGAAGTAATACAGTAGATAGCTAGAACAGATGTGGCACAGTCACAATAGTTTATATATATATATATACAGTACTAACATTCTTATGTTCTTCCTTTTAGAACAAACATAGTACGACTAAACAAATAGAACATGCGTACTAGAACGAATATAGCACAGTCATGGTAGATTTTTTTTTTATATATATATATAGTACTAACGTTCTTATGTTCTTTCCTTTAGAACAGAATAGACAAATAGAACATACGTGCTAAAACGAACATAGCATAGTAGATAGTTTTTTTTATATTACAGTACTAACGTTCTTATATTTTTTTTCTTTAAAATGAACGTAATACAAATAGAACATGCCAGACTGAAAGTAGCACAGTAGATATTTATATATATATATATATATATAATTAGTACTAACATTTTTCAGTTTTTTCTTTAAAATAGATATATTACGGATTATAGCTAGAACGAGCATAGCACAAAAGTTAGTTTTTTTTTATATATATATACAGTACAGTCAAACCCACAATAGTCACGTGCCAAAATTGGACTTTTTATGTGCCTATTGCGAGATTGTGACTAATGTGAGCTAAAATTTATATATAGTATATATAATTAAATAGAAAAGTTAAGGTGACTATAGCGAGATTGTGACTAATGCGAATGTGACTATTGCGGGGTTACACTGTAATAACGTTTCTTCTTTTTTTTTAGAATGAACATAGTACGATTGTTTAGTTAGTATGGAGCATAGCAATAGCATAATAGTTAATAATTGTTAGTTAGCATAATATGTAGCACAATAGTAGAAATCAGTTTTTTTTGTATTTTTTTTAAAAAAAATGTGCTTGTCACCAGCGGCGACACGCCCTTGTGTAATGTATGATCAAAACAAACATAAACACATGTAAATTTATTTTCGTTAGAGTTAGGGTTAGGGTTCAGATTAGGGTTAGGATTAGAGGTAACTATATAGTAAAATTTCACGAGAAATTTTTTTTTTGCTAGAATAAAGGGTGGTTTCATAGTCAAAATTTTCAGCTATCGCAATATTTTGAAAATGGTATTTTTTCACTTCATTTTTATGTTACATGATCAGGTATAACGTTATACCTGATCTTGATTTTTATTGTCACGGTTGGCACAGGATTGTCACCACCGGTGACAAATAGATTTACTCTTTTTTTTAATTTTTTGTAATTTTTTTAAATTTTTTTTTAAATTTTTTAAATTTTTTTTTGTTTTTTTTTTATTTTTTTTTAAATAAAAACATATGAACTCATGTAATCGGTTTTGATTGCTTGATCACAGGGTTGCCATGGCGATGGGTCGCTATAAAATAATGCTTATAAAAAAAAAGGAATAAAGAAAATAAAAAAAAATAAAAAAATAAGTATAAATAAAAAAAAATAAAAATGTAAAAAATTAAAAAACTGATAAAAATAATTAAAAAAAAGATCAAAATTTAAAAATTTTTCTAATACAGTATACGATAAAAAATAAAAAATATAAATAAATAAATAATTTAAATAGAAAATAATTTAAAAAATAAAAAAATAAATAAATAAAAATAAATTAAAAAATAAAATATTTACAAAAATTATATAAAAAAATGGTAAAAGTAAAGAAGAAAAAAAATAAAATAAAATATAAATAAAAAAAAACCAAAAAAATAAAAAAAAATTAAAACTAAAATGTTAAAAAAATTAATAAAAAAAAAAACAAAAAAAAATAAAAAATAAAAAACAAAAAATCTGTTAAAAAATAGAAAAAAATATAAATAAATAATTTAAATAGAAAAAAAATGGTAAAAATAAAGAACAGAAAAAATATAAAATAAAATATAAATAAAAAAAAATTAAAAAAATAAAAAAATAAATTATAACAAAAATGATAAAAAAAATTAATAAAAAAGAAAATAAAAAAAAAATAAAGATAAAAAACAAAAGTCTGTTTAAAAATAAATTGAAAAAAATTGAAAAAAAAACTAATTAAAAATAAAATAAATAAAACAATAAAAATAAAAAAATAACTAATAATCACCACAGTAAAAAAAACTCTTTCCCGTACATCCTGAAAATTGTATAAACAACAAAATTACTACAGCAAAGAGCGCTTTTTCATACACAAATATAATTAAGGTTAAGCAAATAATAGCATTAGCTACTATTACCATTTCCGGACTACAAAATCAAGCGTAGAAGGACCCAAACCGCTTGTACACCACCTTCTTCAACAAAATTGTTGCCGACTATGTCGGCAACACAAGACCATGAAAACGAAAGTACAAACATGCATATCTGTGCCACTTCTCATACTGCTATGGATATAGATAATGACGACAAAGACCATACTACAAAGAAAATAAAAACCACTGCTACCCTTTCAACTGAAACACCTAGGATACCCTCTCTAGATAATAGTAGCGAAAAAAATATAGAAAACTTGGGGAAATCTACTGAGACCCCGAATATTTCAACTATGACGTCAGCAGACCTTCCGATCACAACAAACCACAAAATCTTCCCAGGAACCACATCAGCACCCATAACATTTTCCCACGACAACCCTTATGTAGATCACGGGACCAATACAACAAATCAACAGACCGATCAGCTGACCTCAACACTATAAGTACCGGACCTGGGTACCGGATCTGATGCAGTTCCATCTGATCTAACTCCCCGGACAAACGACCAATGCTATCCAGTACTTACAGAAGTCAATTTCTTTGACTTTGACATCGCTAAGCCTAAAATACACCCACTATCCGAAAACGTGGCAAACAAGCAAGAGGATACCGAAATAGAAATTACGTCGGACAACACAATAGAATCAGAACTGGAATTATCACAACAAACACATCGAGCAACCTCACCTCCGAAACCCACCTACAGTGCAATCGCATCCGGCAGAAGCACCACCGTGTATAATAAAGCCCCTCGACGAGGAATTATATACGAATGGAAAGACCAAGTAGAGAAAAAACTAAAAGAAATACGTCAAAACCTGAGAGTTGACAATTTTAACAAAGAGACCTGGCACACAGACAAAATTATGGAAATTCTGTAGTCAAAAGAAAACCTTACAGCTTTTATTAGACATAAATTAAATACAAATCCGACCAATATCCAGATTCCGACTGCTATCGATGCAAAATTACGCCACAAAGACACAGCTTTCTTCCACTCCTTCACTTGAATAGCCTTAGCCCAAGCTCCCCATTAAATAGAATTTTCTACACTACTGAACAAAGCTATAGATTGATATAAAAGATTACACAACATACCGATAACCAACAAAACCAATAGGGACCAAATATTCTTCGGCCTACGACAAAAAATTGCAATCGACTATCTGAAGAACCTAGATTTCATAGACTTAAATGGCCATGAGATTACTAGCTGGATTTTCTATTTATGGGGCTTTGGAAAAATGGAAAAACACATTGACTTTACAACTGCGCGTACAATAGCGAAAAATATACTCGATGAAACTATCGTCCCTCTTCTTGAACACCAGAATAACATCGATGAAAATATCCATTCTATATTTCCTTTCCAATTACCAATTATCGACCGTTACGATACTCGCCAGATAGTTAACACGCTCCAATTGATCTTCTCATTTCAACAACTCCCTGAGGCATACTTCAAACACACATGCATACCACTTCTATCCTACCCTGCAGACTTGACCTCTGAGATAACCAACCACTTCCCTATCACAGAATACGCTGACCTCCGATCTCTCCTGGAATATTGTAGGGAATTGCGCAATTATTACACCTTTAAAGAACTTCCGCCTTCATATTTCTCACTACCGGTAGCAGAAGTGAAGCCACAACTTCCAGTTACCCCACAAGAATTAAACGTTGAGATCTGACACTTATTCCCCTTTGCTACTAAAAATGAGTCAGATTTCAAACAATATATAGACATCCTAAAGGAATACTACCGTTTCAAGAGACTGCCCAATAATTATCTCCGTTAGAAAAAATGCCTGCCAAAAGAACCAACAGATCTAAAATTAAAAGGCGAATACACCTTCCCACTAATGAACCATACCACTGTAAAAAACTTCATTTCAGAAGTAATAGATGAATACCACATTCCAGAACCACTACCTAGCGCGTATACTGAAATCAACTTCACAAACAAGCCTGAACTCCCTTGGGACTTCAGGAAAATCAAAGAAATAGAACTTAACATACCTATCACAAGCTCCAAGGAACTAGTCATTACTGCAAGGAAGCTGCGAAAATTCTATTTCTTCCAACAACTCCCACAATCCTGGTTAAAAATTTCTGTAAAAGAACGAAACCAACCGGTGGACCCCAACAAAAGACCGAGACTACCAAATGATCTTGAAACCCTCAAAAAACTATTGAAAAAACACTACCCACCTTATTTATAGACCTACCGATATCCGACTATGAAAAGGTCATTCCTACTATCGATGCACTCCGTGAAAAATTCGACTTCAGAGCTACTCCACCATACTTATTCCAACTACTCGACCGGCCAAAACCAGATTGGGACCTCTATGATTATGATGATGTCTGAAAAAGAAGATGATACACAATCACCGGCACAACTGTTGGAACCTAAAAGAAGCATTATAAAACTTAATGGAATTAACAACAATATTAGAATCTCTACCCATAATATTCGCGGAATGTCACAACCACTTAAAATACAAAACTGGATCGAATACTGTGCTAAATCGAACCTCCATATCATAGCCATTACTGAAACCAAACTCACTAACAACAAAGCAAAAAATCTCTTCAACCCTCTATACCACTTATACTCCTCAAACTTCATACCATATACCCCTCAACAGAGAGACACAAGCCTAGGTACCGCAATTATGGTTTACAATGAACTACAACCATACATATATGATATTAGAACCCTACCAGGGTCCGCAATTTATATCGATTTTTACTTTCCTTCTAACAAAACTCGCATTATCTCCACTTACATACTATCACAAGCAAACTATCCAGAGTTATACAAAAAAACCCAAGAAAAAGTCTTCGCTTGGTTTCTAGAAACAAAGAACAAGAACTGGAACGTTATCATCCTCAGGAATTTCAACGCGAACCAAGACAGAGACAAGAAGTTCCAACTCTTCCAAAACCTCAACTCCGCCAATGCTACTAGCCTACTTTCGTTCCACAATATAACAGACCCCACCTGGATCGGCCCTAATACAACTAGTCAGATTGACGACATATGGTGCAACTCAGAAATCCTCCTAGATATGGAAAAAATAGAATTAATTGACGCCACTTACATCACAGATAGCGATCACCGAATCATTACTACATCTTGGAACATAGATATCTCAAAACAAAAAACTATTAGAAACAAGAAAAAAAAGAGGATGATATACTACTACGAAAAGATGTCCAAAGAGAACTGGGAGGACTTTATCTCAGAAGTAGACAACTGCAACTGGAACGTCACCGCCAAAAAAACATGGAACATAACTACATTAAACAAGACATGGAACAAATGGGCCACCAAGATAAAACAAATAATCAACAACCACATACCCTTCTCATTTAAATCTTCAAAACCCTTTTATGCCTTTTCTTTGAAGACTACCCACCTCAACCTCGCATCAAAATCTATGAATAAATGTCTTAGAAGACTAACAAATGCATCATCCCCTCCTACAGCCGACACGATAAACCTTTGCAACAAATTTTTAACAAAAGCCGCCAAATTAGCTGCGCTAGACATTGAACTTCTCACCCCAGCAGATATTACTTCCACACTCACACAAACTATCATTAATCTCAAACAAATCAAACACACCATATGGGCAGCTAGAAATCTAGAAAAACTCCAAGAACAAAATAAACATATAAACTTCTACATAAACAGGCGTTACGATGACTTTAAGGACAAAACTAGTCGAATGCTGGACAGCATCCTACAAAGAAGATCAGAGCCAGTTAAAACTGATAAAATTATTCTCTCCGACCAAGTCATAACAGAAAAAACAGAAATCAAAGAACACATCAGGAGACACTTTAAACTATGGACCAAAGCTAATCCTCAAAATACAGACTGGCAAGCAGAATAGGAAGAAATTTATCATCCCATAAAAAAGATCGACCCTACAATTTACAAACCAGTCACTAAACCTATTACTATGGATAAACTCCGACAAACCATATCGCAAACCCCAAAGAATAAAGCAACTGGTCCCATACCCATCTCAAATGAGATCCTGCAAAACCTCCCCACCTCAGCCTTGGAAATACTTCTCAACATCCTTAATAATTGCCTAAAACTCAACTGTGTACCCAACCAGTGGTTAAGCAAACATATAGCCTATCCCAAAAAAGAAAAAAATACAACTACGACCTGAGCACTACGAGGCTGATAACTTTAATAGACCATACGTGGAAACTATTTACAAAGATCTTAAACAACAGATTAACCACAGTAATAATGCGCTATGAGGTCCTCTTCTTTATGAACTTTGCAGTATTCCCCCACCAGTCCACAGTACAGCCAGTCACACAACTTACACAATTGATCGAAGATGCCAATACAAACGGAAAAGAAATCTGGGCATTATCGCAAGATATGTCCAAGGCCTTAACTCCATCAATATAGCAACTTTAAAAAAGGCTCTACATCGAATAAAAATCCCTTTACCAATAATAGAACTTTTAATCTACCTCCTCTTACACTGAACTAACCGTGGAATTACTGATCTAGGATTCACAGAACCATATTCAGTTCAAGATGGTATCGACCAAGGAGAGACTTTCTCACCTCTCTTCTGGAAAATATACTACGACCCTCTAATCTCTACTATACAGCAATGCTATATCGGCTACACTAGTACAATTCCTACCTCCCCACCAAAGGAAATTAATACCTCAATCATGGCCTATATGGATGACTCCCTGTGGGTCGCTCCTGATAAGAAAATACTAATGGATATACTAACTACTGCAACTAGTTTTTACAAGCTCAATAACATTCAAGTCAACCCCGAGAAATCATTCCTCATCACAAATTCACTACATACACCCTCACATCCTTCAATTACCTTTAACAATACCGAAATAACGGCTCTACCACACAACACCCCTTTAAAATATCTCAGAGCCTGGTACACAGCTAATGGAAAACACACCCATATTCAAAAATTAATTATCCACGAAATTACTACCAACTTAAAGAAACTAAAATTTGCCAAAATCACAAAAAAACAAGCGATATATATAATCAATCACATCATAACCCCCGCTTACAATATCGACTTCTTTCATCATACTTAAACCCCACACAAATGAATACCATAAAAAGAACTTACCTCAACACCGTAAAACAAAAAGGGAAACTAGCAAAAGGAGTGCCTAACTCATTTCTCTTTTGCACTGGAATATATGCCATACGCAACCTAGAACAAGCTCAACTCTCAACCCTAACCTCCACTCTAATTAAGGGATTAACCCACCCCCACTTCGACAAATCATGTCTAAAACTCAGAATACAACAACTACAAGACTCTACTATATCAAATGTCTCAATCCTAGAAGAAGAACCCATCTTTCCTACATCACAATTCTGTACATACACCGCACAAGCAGTACTCGCACTACACAAACTATCCCTTAAACTGTAAGCAATTCCAGGCAAATTTGCCTGGAAAATTGCTATAAATATACTTATGATCTACTTTTTTTAAAATTTAAAATATTTAATTAAAATTTTTTTTGATAATATTTAAAAATAAAGATTATATTATAGTAGTATTTAATTTTATATTATAAGAAAAAAAGTTTAAGTTGTTTATAAGCTAAAAATAGACAAATTTTGAAAAAAATTTTAGCCAAAAAAATTATTTACTAATTCTTGGCGAACTCTATAAATATTATCTCTAGCCTCTTGTTTTTAATATATATTGTAGTTTATAAAAAGGATTACAACTTTTATTATTGCAACATTTGTGATTTACTTGTAAAAATTAAGACTTGTATTAGAAGTAAAAATTTTTTTTATAGACGGGAACATATAAAATTTAAGAAAATCTAAAGAAAAATTTTATAGTAAAAATTTTAAAATAAAAACTTTAAACTTTTATTACTTTAAAGGTTATTAATAACTTTAAAAAATTTTCATAATAAAGTTTATAAAATATATTTTAAAGAAAATATTCTATAAATAAAGTATACCCTATATTTTTAATAAAATTTTATTTTATTTAAAAAATTGTAAATATTTCTAAAAATTCCAGGCAAATTTGCCTGGAATACGGTTTAAGGGATATCTAAAACTAGTCCGACCCCTAAATAATTGGCTCACCACATCGAACATAATGGGAACCACCATCAACAACATACTATCAAACCATCCTAAAGGAACATATTATAAAGAGAAACTTAATGAACACAATATAAGTTGTATAGAGCAGTTCCTAAACTGGAAAAATGACAGGTTCCTAAACTGGCAAAACTTCCAACACAACATAAAAAAGATTATTAGAGAGAGGACCCCAAAATGGTTCTACCAAATACACGAACTCATCATATCTACGACAGCACCCTCCTTTAAATTAGTAAACCCTAACCCTTTTACAACTCCACCGTGGACCCCAGTCAATAAAGGATGGATAATCACGAGGGACAAACAAATCGCCAGAATATTCAACCCCTACTCAACCAATTATAAAGGGAAATACTATGTCTACTCGAACTTATCAGGCCGACTAGAACCATGCACAGGTTGCAAGCTCAAAGACAGAAAAAACAAAATGCAACACTGCTATATTACACTAAATAATCACCGGATATATAACATTCTAGTCAGCTATAAACATATAATATATGCTGACCTAACCGACATCCATAGGGCACTATCATCCAATACACTCCCAACACCCCATAATATACAGCCCGAACCAATACTACCAAGACCTTTACTATTATTCAAAAACCCTCCAACCTCCCTATGGGAATCATTAACATCTGCAAACTTTAAGAAAAAGAAAATATCCATACAGCTATCTACCAGAATAGAAAAAATAACTGAAATAAAGAAATATACGGCAATATGCAAAATAAACACTAGAAAAGACCCTCTACACTGCTACAATCTACACTGGCCATCCAAAATGAACGCATTAATTTCACTCCTGACCTTCATCATCACAACAATAGACTCCACGGCAAAAATAAATATTACTACCAACAACATACTACTACTACAAACAATCGAACACATAACCAGCCTCCAACACTTCGAACAACAAAAACTAGACGGAACTCTCTTCCTCTTTATATTATGAACACTATTTTCACTACTCATTGATAGAGAAGTTACCGTGATCTTTGATAAAGATCTAATAATTGATCATCCACCCTCACCCTTCCCGCTAGACTTAATACTACACAAATTCATTTACAACAGATACATCCCACTATTAATAGACACTCTCTGTATACAACCTATAAAAACAATATTGAAACAACTCCATCAGATTACAAACGACTTAAAATGGCATAATCAACAGAGGATATCCTTATGGGACCAATACCTAACTTACGCTAAAATCCAATTGGACCACACCTTGGACTCTCTCTCATACAATGACAAACCAAAAGGCCTATACACCAATCCCTCTGCATCCAACCTAAAAAACTTCAAGGTGAAACTACTGGCTGAAGAACTCCAGACCCACCTTCTTCTCCACCTCCAAAATCAATCGAAATATCCAAATCACCTATGCCCAAGATGTTACTCAGCCTCAGAAGATGTACCACACCTACTAACTTGCATCAGTAACCCTTTCAATTTTAATACAGAACTAAAGAGAATTCTCATCAAGATTGCTACTAAACTCGAATTACCCCTATACAACGTAGACGGATTCATCAACTCATATACACACCTCCACATACAACAACAACTCTCTATAGGCTTCATCACCAACCTGACCTTGGCACCCTTTAACACCAAACTCCTTCAAACAAGACACACACCTCTGATTCATTACACCATAACGGAATTCATATACAAAGAAATTTGGCTTCCCTCCCGAATATCACGACATAATGAAGCAGTTCCCTGCCCATCACCACTTAAGACACCAACTTTGACACCAACTAAACCCCTTACTCCCCTATATATCCAGAAAAAAATTCAACTCTCTATAACACTAGGACACTCATCCCTACACAAATTACTTGAAAGCTAGAGGTCTACGACCATTCTAGTAAAGAATTGGTCGAGAGTAAACCAGCTCTTACCTCTACTTCACTTTAGATTAGCAAATCCCTACATGTAATCATATATGTAATTATCTGCAAAATCATTAATAAAGAAATAGAGGATAGACCTCTCTTTAAAAAAAAAAAAAAAAACTAATAATCACCACAGGTAATTATCACCTGTAATCTAAAATGTATAAAAAAATAAACAAAACAAACAACTTTTATTAAATAAAAATCAAATCTCTTTAATATTAGGGTAAGGATGAGAACTGGGATGGGGCAGGGGGCATAGTTTATACCAAAATTTAGCGAGGAATTTTTTTTTTGCATAAAAAAAAGTGGTTTCATAGACAAAATTTTAGATTAGAAGCAATTTTAGCAATTTTTTAAAAATTTTTTGTTTTTGTTATACAAAAATTGATCTACATGTTACACCTGATCCTGAATTTTAATTGGTAAATTGACTACAGGTAATAATCACCTGTGGTGTAAATTAGCAATTTCCAAAAATAAAATAAAAGTAGTTATTTCTACTAATAATGAAAAAACATAAAAAGTGAAAATTCTGCAAATATATATATTCTTTTAAGGGAATAGAAATTTGTCGCACCTGCAACATGTCGCACCTGATTCTGACCAATCAAATCGCACGATTTTGTAGACAAAAATTTAAGTTTTAAAAATTAAAAATTTTACTAGTAAAATGTAAAAATAAATAAGCGATATCAAAATATATAATGTAAAATTTTATTCTGAATAACTTTTTCTAAGTCATAAAGATAGATTGTCTTAGTAAAAAAAATACTGTTTTATAAGAAAAATGAAAAATTTCGATCGTTAGCACATATGAAACTTTTTTTTTACTAATTGGTTGGAGCGTAGCGATGGACACTCAATTTTTATGCATTAAGTAATACAAAAGTTACGTTTTTGATGCATTTTAACCCTAAAAAGTTTCCTTTTTGAAGCATCACCATTTTGTTATAATCAAATATGTCAATATCGTAATTTGGAAATTTTTTGTCTGTCTGCACACGTGACGCATGATTAAAAGAGTATTTAGAAAACAACCTGTTAATTGATTAGTAATACAGTAGTACAAAGCTTGCGACACACTATCATGTGCATTATCATTAGTAATAAAATTGCGTTCTAATTAATTAGTAATACAGTAGTACAAAGCTTGTGACACACTATCATGTGCATTATCATTAGTTAAAAAATAAAATTGCGTTCTAATTTACATATGGATTTTAAAAGCATTATACAGTGAAGATCAGTAAAAATGAACCTTACCAACGAAAGATTTAAATGTTCAGGTAAATTTATTAAATAATTTAATCGTTTTTTGGCTTGTCTAGAATTTAACTATGTCAATATATATTTCAACTGAGAGCAAAGCGAAAACATCGCAGAGAAGATCAATAAAAGTGAACCTTACTAACTAAAGATTTAAATATTCAGGTAAATTTATTAAAGGATTTGCTGGTAATTATTTTTTGACTTATCAAATATTTAACCTTGTCGAATATATGTTTCAACTGAGAGCAATGATGAGGACATTAGTAAAAATTATACTGCATTTTAAGATCTCAGCTTTTATTTGAAGCAAATTGAACAATGCCGGTATATAATGTAGAGTAATTATGAAATTTTTTTATTAGTTAAATAAAAACTAATATCTCTTATATTGAATATTTTAGAGTATGCTGAAAGCGAAGATAAGTAATCCTGTATCAGAATTTTTACATATAATTTTAATGCAAACTATTCAAACTAATCCAACTTTTTTACATACTTTAGAAGTTTTATAACAGAATTTTTTATAGTTGTTCACAAAGAAATTATGATAATTCAAATGTAATCTATCTCGATCACATACTGTCTATTACTGGAATAATAAAAAGTGTAAACAAGAAAATTCGGTTGATCGCCCAATAAAATAACTTCAACTCTCAAGAAAGGTGACAGATAATTATTAGTTTAGAATCTATTTGTTATTTGTTTTTACTATTTATTATTTCAAATTTTAGGTATTAAAGAAATCAATCGCTTTTCCTCATCTTTTCTTTTCTGCATTCTTTACTTCTTTTAATTTGCGTAAGTCTTTCAAAGCTAAATGTCTTGAAAACCATATCTTTAAGGGTATGAGCTCGAGATAAAGCTACAAAATAAAGATCTGCTGTAAATTCTGTGCTGCCAATATCTATTACAGCTTTTGGCAGTGTAAGGCCTTGGCTTTTGTGTGTTGTAATGGCCCATGCAAGGTGAATAGGAATTTGCAAACGTGAACATGTCACTCCAGATTTGCCTTCCCAAATACGTTGCATTGGTACTATTGGGACAACTTTTGAACTATCTAAAGTATTGATAGTAGGTCCTCTGTAATTATCAAATGCGATAAAAACTGCTGTAGGAAGTGAAGGTGGTCCCTGATTTTCTTCAAACAAAATATCTTTAATAGTTCCCATTGACCCATTACTAACCCTGCTTCAGTCCATAAATTTGCTATGAGCATAACACGCGCACCTTTAGCTAATAACAATTTCGCTTCAAGGCCTTTTGCCGCATCTGAATCAGCATTTTTGGCTTCACTGCCACCTCTATGATGCACAGCATGAATTTTTGCAACAGGTGCATTTAAAGACTGAAGCATATCTATATTCATTGAATCAACTTCAGTCCACGTTGTTAAGATAAATATAGCGTTTGCAAATTCATCTCGTTCTGTTCTAATTATTTTATCTTCAAACCGTGTACTAAGTGTCTTCCAATCAGCTATTGTAGACTCTCCATCGCGCAATAGTAAAAGAATATCTCTGAAGGTTTGTTGTTCTACAGAATCTCCTGATTGACGTTGGATAACATCGAGTTTATAAGCTTCTTGAAATTGTTTATAGGCAACAATGCCATTGTTTGTCAATGGGTCTCGTAATATCTTAGTTGTATATATGGGAAAATCAAGTACTGGAAGAAGCTGGCCAAAATCACCAAACAACAAGATCGATCTTCCACCAAAAGGTTCATTTTTATGTTCTGGAAAAGCCTGCCGTAACCGCATATCAATTAAGGCAAGCATTCGTCATCCAACTATACTTTTCTCATCAATAATAAAATAATTTACATTTTGTAGTTTATTTTGCAATTGCTTTAGTTTTTCACCATTTATATCAAGGTTGGTTCCAATAGGTATTGGGATAGAAAGCATCGAATGAATCGTTGTCCCACTAATATTAAAGGCTGCAACACCTGTTAGAGCAAGCACTAATACAGGCGATTTAGATCTGATTCCAACTATCTCATTAAGCCTACTTCTGATCGCTTTAATTAGGTACGATTTTTCTGTACCTGCTGTTCCCATTATGATAATTCTTAGCGGCTCAGTGTGAGAACCTGTAAGTATACTATGATAATGCGATTCTATTCGCTTAAAGATTATTATTTGATTTTGATTTAAATTTTGATAATCTACAATGTCTATAACTGAATTTTCATTTTGCTCTGATTTATTGCTTTCGCTACAATTAGATACTCGTTGTATGAAGGAGTTCGCTTCTGCAAGGTCATTATCAAAATAATGTTGTCTTGCATTACCAATCTAGTCATGGTTTCGGTCCATATCGCGAGATCCAAGATCAGAAGAATGATCAGAAATTGAATTAGGACCCATCTCTGCCAAAAGCATCCAGTCAAATCGACATTCAACTTGTTCATCATTATCATCGAGTTGTTCCTCTTCACTTTCTTCGTTAGTACTTATATCATTTTCATTGTTTTCTACAGGCTGTCCAAGTAAATCGATTGGATCTGCATTAATTTCTTCAAGATACTGATCATATAGAGTTGACCATGAAATAGTATCATTTTGAGTTAGCTATTGAATATCACGATGACAAACATGAAGAAGGACCTTTACACGACAAAACTCCTCCCAGTCTGAACCTCCTCGCAATGGTGATAATCGTGGCCAGATACGTATAATATTTTCTTGAGCACATATTTTCCACTGTTTACCGCTAAATTTGTGTATCAAATTTAACTTGTATAAAGAAAAATTTTCAAATTTAGAAGGTCGATCCCAATATATTCTTAGAGTCGATTTTGTTGTCCATCCAGCATTTTCAATTTCTCTATTATCTTCGTTTTCTCTACCAGTACCGCGAAGCCATCGTGGTGATTCTTTATTAAGATTTAATGAAATGAATTGATGGCTTGAATGATATAGAGGAATTCCAAGAAGAATATGACAGGTTTCTTGAGCAGATATGTCGCGTTCTGAAACGCTACGGAGCAATAATTTCTGGACTGGAACAAGTAATCGATCATCTTGCTTGCTATTAGGGGGCTTCCAGAAATTACGTAATTTTTTAGTGGGTGGGTGGGGTCCCAAAAATCTCAGGTTATAATTATAATTCTGGTCAAATTTTTATAATTCTGGCTAAAAGTATAAAATTATAAAATTATTAATAACTATTCTTCTACCAAACCAATTTAGATAATTTAACTACCAAAATGTTCATCTTACTAATTCGATTCTAACAAGCCCAAAATCGTTAAACTCTAATCACAGGGTCCCAAGATCATTCAACTTTTGTATAATTTTAATAGTAATTTTTAGAATTACTAAGTAAATTGCTTTAATATTGAATAACTTTTGATATACTGATCTGTTTTGGATGATTTAACTACCAAAATGTTTGCCTCAGTGAGGCGATTCTAACAAGCCCAAAATTGCTAAATTCTAATCACAGAATTCCAAGATCAATAAAGATTTGTATTGTTAGACAAACAAGAAAATCTTTATTGATCTTGGAATCCTGTGATTAGAATTTAGCGGTTTTAGACTTGTTAGAATCGTCTCACTGAGACAAACATTTTGGTAGTTAAATCATTTAAAACGGGCCAGTGGATCAAAAGTTATTCAATATTAAAGAAATTTACTCAGTGATTCTAACAAATTACTATTAAAATTACACAAAAGTTAAACGATCTTGGGATCCTGTAATTAGATTTTAACAATTTTGAGCTTGTTAGGATCGTCTCAGTTAGACGAATATTTTGGTAGTTAAATCATCTAAATTGGTCCAGTAGAGCAATAGTTATTATCAATTTCATAAATTAAAACATATGAATAAATTTTAAAAAATTTAAAATTTGATTGGCTAATAGAGTATCAGGTGTGGTGGGTGGGGTAAATTTTGAAATTTATTAGTAAAAAAATATTACGTAATTTCTGGAAGCCCCCTTACGAAGTACTTGGTCTAAAATTTCTAAAAAGGCGACTGATCTTGGCTCTGCCTTACTTGCATATTTAGAGATATATTGTAGTGCTACATGGATACTAAGAATAGGTTTTAGATCAACATTTGCCCTCTACCCTTGTAATTGAAGTCTGTTATGTGGGTTCAGATATGGGTCATTTCTTGCTGTCACGAGTTCTGGACGATTATAGCTATCATCACGCAAAAAGATATAATTACTTTCCTCTTTCGGGTAACCATATCTGCAGAATTGCTGTCCTGAACGGTTGAGTCGAAGGCAATAAGAAGAACTGTATCGAGTATGTCGTTGTAACTTATTGACTAATTCTATATAATCTTGTAGGTCGTCATTTAATTTTTCGTGATACTTACGACATGGATAGTGATCTGGAATAGGAGCATTGAGTCCCGGATAGTGATTCGACCCGTTTGAAAAATCTTCACCCGGGTCACCCAACGGGTGTGCTATGAGTCATCCGGGTAGAAATCGGGTGGGTCACCCAAAGGTTACCCAACGGGTCACCCGAAGGTTACCTAACAGGTCACCCGAAGGTTACCAACGGGTCACCCGAAGGTTACCCAACGGGTCACCCAAAGGCTACCCCACGGGTCACCCAAAGGCTACCCCACGAGTCACCATATTATTTAAAACAAAAAAAAACTTTATATAGTATCACCATTGAATGGGAGAACTTGGTATAATCATGCCAAGTTTAACTCCGATGGTTAACGTTAAAGGAAACATGTGAAATTGGCAATAATTTATGGAGCACGGATATTTAGGATTTATTAGGCATTTATTACAAAAAGAATGAGAGTTTATGTAGTGCTCGGCAAAATCAAATAATGGTTGATTTTCAAATTTAAAATTTCTGTCAATCTTAAAAGATGGGCTTTAAATCGTGTTGAATATAAAATCTATTCCATTAGCATTAGTTTTACAATTTAAAGCCCGCTTTTTAAGATTGACAGAAATCTTAAGCATTAGATAATTGTACTGGTACAATATGGATCATGTGCTTCTGTATAATTTAGGGTAGTTAATGGAGCACTCCGTTGGCTTCACTTTAATAGTAATAATCCGGAGTACTCTGAAGTATTACTATTAAAATGAAGCCAACGGAGTGCTCCATTAACAACCCTAGTATAATTACATAAATACAATTAGTTTTTCGTGTACCATTCGATCAGATTGCAGACGACATAGCACCAAGCCCTTCGTCGACAATTTTTTTCACATTATCTAGTTGATCAATTACTTATTCATGACATCGTACAGTGCATAGTATTCCATACAAGTGTTATATTTAATTGTATGCTCACCTGAAATTAGAGATGTTAATTGGTCCTGAAGTAATTATTAGCCGACTTTGAGAAAGATTTGTAAAGAATTGGCATTTTTATCTAACATACATCCAAAATAAAATTATAGAAAAGTCATTTTTAACAGTCTCTAGTAGAAATTCATTGGTTTTTGCATTAATTTTTGAGTGATTTGGATGGAACCGATTAAGGACCGACCAGTGTGGAAAAATTTTGATCGGTTCCATTCAAATTTCCTCAGAAGCTAATGTAAAAACCCATAAACTTCATTAGAGAATGTTATAGAGAAATAACTTTCTATAACTTTAAAAATGCAAACCTTGCTCAAAGTTGGCTGATAATTACCGCGGGGCCGATTAACATCCCTACCTGCAATAAGGCAAGATTGAACAATGAACTCCTGTGAATTTGAATAGAATATTTTGGAATACTTAGTAAACATTTTTTGTATCCACTGAGCAAATTGAATAGCGGTAAATATTCATAAGCTTGAATGGCTTATTTAAAACTTAGATTAAAAAAATGTTTTTTATACTCACGTGTTAAATCAAACGTAAATTTTATGAAATATTTGGATAGATTAATAAATGTTCTTTAACTCATGTATTGATTATCGCGGGTAAAATGAATTAAACCACCGTAACATGAATAACTTATTTTAAATACTTAGACTAATAAATTTCTTTATATCCTCAGACTAAATTGAAATGAAATAAAACGATTTTTGGTTAGATATTTAATCATCGAAAAATGATAATTATAATTGATCATAATACTTACTCCCAGAATAATAAATAGTTTTAATAGATCCTGACCCACGTCCTTAATACTAAAACGGGAACAAACAAGAAGTTTTATGACAATAGTAATATGTGGTATGCATAAATGAATATCAAAATGTATAGATAGATATGCATATCCATAAAGGTGTTATGCAAAAAAAGTTGGCGGACTCTATAACATATAATCTGCAGGAGTATGCCCGATATAATGCATAATCACTCTTAATGATATGCACATCTGTTCTGCATTAAAATATGGTGATAAAAAGATAAATCAACTAAAATGCAATATAGTATATATTATAAGGAAAAAGAAAATATTGCGGTCAGTGATTTTTGAGAAAAAAGGAAAACGATAGTGAAAACTCACCAAGATCCTATTTAAAGAAATATCATATAATATATATTCATAAGGAAAAATGAGAGTATTGCGGTCAGAGTTTTTGAACAAGGAAGAAAATAATAGTATCGATACCTTATTGAAGAAATATCGTACGATTGATGTTATTGAGATATATATAATAATAAATAACTTACATGATTATGTCTAAAAATCATACGATTAACTCGAGTCAAAGAAAAAGTTAAAATATTGTTGTTCATATTGTTCAAATCAAGAAAAAAGATAAAAACGAAGACTTACTATAGTAAGATGGAAGGTTATTTGGTTTTAGAATAGATTGTACGTTAGCATTTTTTTTTATAATTATATATATATATTTGTAATTAAATTCATATATATAAGAAACTTGTCTTAACCTTCAATAAACTTCATCTTAAATAATTTCTTGTTCTAAATTCTACTTTGCTATATTATAGTTTCTAATTGAGACTCAAATTTTACTGTTAAACGCATCTTTAATGAATTTGTTGAAAAAATGAATAGTAATAGCGAATATACCTCTGATGTTGATTATAATCTTTCTAGCGACGTCCAAAAGAATGTTGAACTTTCTACTAGCATTACTAGAAGAAAAGCTATGGAAGAACCTGATGAAGAACCAAGTACCAAAAAAATTTGAGTAAATCTTTCTAATCCAAATAACCCCAAGAAAAAACCAAGTTATGTTTGGAAGTACTTTGAAGAAGAGGAAGATAAGGATATTTGCAAAATACTTGTATTTCGAAAAGGTTTAAAAGTTATATGTGGTAAAAAGTATAAACATGACGGGGGAACTGGAAATATACAATCACATCTACGATCAGTACATAAGATAAGGTCTTCGGACCAGGTAAACTACAGTCAGATTTAGATGGAAAACGTCAATTAAATATAAATGAACTGATTAAAAAAGTAAAACTACATAATGAATCTAAACAATCTGAGTTAAAAAGAATTACAACTGAATGGCTAGTTACCAATTCTCTTGCATTTAACGTCGTATATGGAAAAGGATATCGAAAAATGATGCAACGGTTTGACCCTGCCTTTAAACTACCAACTGACAAATGCATTAGAAAAGAAATTAAAATAGCTTATCAAAAAGGCGTTAGTCAACTTAAAATATTACTTACCGATACTTGTGAAACAGCATCTATTACCACAGATCTGTGGACATCCCGTACTAATATTGGGTACATCGGTATAACTCTTCACTGGTTAACATCTAGTTTTGAAGTATGTAATATACTTCTGGCTATTGAAAAATTTGAGTACCCACATACAAGTGAACGAATAAAAGAATGTTTAAACTCAAAAATTGAGGAATTTGGTTTAACTGGAAAAATTGTTTGTGCCATAACTGATAATAGCACAAACATGAAAAAAGCAATTAGAATCTGGGATGGCATAAATCGTCTACCATGTGCCGCACATACACTCCAACTTTCTGTTATTCATGCTTTGAAAATTATAAGTCCATATACTAAGCGGTTCAAAAAAATTATTAAATTCTTTCAATCTTCTAAACAATGTCAGCGTCTTGACCAAGCACAAATTAATGCAAATAATAACAAAACTAATGTAAGGCTTATACGATTTGGTGATGAAGATATATCTGAAAGCTCACCTGAAGCCGAAGAGAATAATGAGGTAGAAACATATCATAAAACATCTATCCTACGCACCATTGAAGATACTAAAACTTGTTGGAATTCCTCTTATCAATCCTGGAGAAGGCTCTTAGAATTACGTTCAGCAATCAAGTGGGTTTATATGAGTTTATCTATACAAGAAGAAGATGACGGCAAAGAAGATTTAGAAAAATTAGAGCATTGTATGCTTAAAGACCATGAGTGGAAACTATTAGAGAGATTAGTAGAAACATTTCAACCATTTGATGAGTTGACAACTTACTTTAGTGAAGATCAATATATTACTCTCTCGGTCATTAATCCAAGTATTGAGGCATTAAAATTCGAATTTGCTGATGGCAACTGTGATGTATTTATTGAGGATAAATTCGATAATGGTATGTAAAAATTAATTTTATAGTAATACAAAATTGACAATTTTCCGCCAAAAAAAAAAGTTAATTCAGCCAATTTAATAGTAAAATTAAAAAAAGGCCAATTTTGGTAACAATAGTATTAAATATTAATAAACTTATTTAATTTATATTCTAGATAAAACATTATTAGATGAGGATTTTAGCGACGAAGAACTAGATAATGAAGAAATATTTTTACCTGAAACAGTAATCTCAAATATTCGAGGGGTCATTTATGAATCTTTGTGGTATTACTGGAGAGATTCGGAAGATATTAAACTAATAGCTACCCTACTAGACCCACGATTAAAACTAATGAATACATAACATAAAGATATACGAAACAAAACAATTCAAAATCTTCATAAAGAATTTAAAAATTGGCAAAATACAATTACAACTAATGAATCAGAAATATATCATGAAGAAACAACCACTCTTCGTTTTATGAGAAGGATATTTGGTGTTAGTAGTAGTCAAAGTATAAATAACAGAACCGAAATTGACAATTATTTAAATGAAATCATTACACTAGTTTTACCTGAATCAGCTAATATTTATGAATGGTGGCATACGAATCAACATTCTTTTCCTATTTTAAGTAAAATAGCTCGCAAATATTTATCGATTCCTGCTACCTCAGTTCCATGTGAACGACTTTTTTCTGATACAAATAATCAAGTAACTCCTAAAAGAAATCGTTTATCTTCTGAGGTAATAAGTAAATTGTTGTTTGTCAAACGTAATAGTTTGTACTGCAATATGTGGGAGTAATAGTCTTTTAATTATTTCAAAAATTAGAAATATATTATAATACGTACTGTACAATTATTAAAAATAAAAATTTTTTATTTAAACAAAAAAACTTTAAATCAAGAACTAACTAAATTAAATTTTTAAAAGTTATTATACCCGTTATAGATCATTTATTTGGGGCTTTTTATAATATCGCAAAAATTTTTATTAGTTAATCAAAATTTAAACTTTATTTAAACCGTCACAAATAAAGAAAAACTAATACATATAAAAATAATTGTATTTATAATTTAATACTAGCAGAAGTCTTTATTATAAAATATCTATAACTTTAAATTTACTGTGAACTATAAATTTAGACAAAATTTGGGAACTCCAATATATTATTGCGAATAAAAATAAAAAATAAAATGAAAAATACAATAAATGTTCAAACTTATTCTAAAAAACTATTAAAAATAACCAAAACAATTGTTGATACTTGCTCTAATATTAAATTGATTTTTAATTTTAATTAACATTCATTTGTTATTATACAGCCTGCACAAGTCACCTATGGGTTGACCTACGGGTTATCTGTAGTTGACATACGGGTCACCTGTGGGTTGATTCACAGGTCACCTGTGGGTTGATCCACAGGTCACCTGTGGGTTGATCCACAGGTCACCTGTGGGTTGACCCACGGGTCACCCACCCAAGTAACTATAACTCGACCCGGTTACCCGATCCACCTGCGGGTCACCCAGTTGATACCCACCCAGGTCGGATCACTAGTTTTGGATTAATAGTGGTAACCAAGGAATCTATATATTCCACTACTTTATTTAATAATTCTTCATCTCTTTTCATTTGGACCCATTCGATTTTAGATGCATTTTGTATTTTTCCAATCCCATGCACATGGACACTGCCGCGATGTTGCCATTCGAATCTGTACCACTAGTCTACCAAATTCCATTTTTTTTTTAATACATCATGAAAAAATATTTCAAAACGTTTATTAAAGAACCAAGTGGCAATATGGGGGTTATCAATAATGTTTTGATTGCAATTTTCATTAGACAGCATAAGTTTGTGAAGCTCAGGCCAGTGTAAGTCAGCAGCACTAAATGTGAAAAATATTAGTCCTTGGGAGCCTAACTGTTTGATCATATCTGACAACTCATTACACCTTGCATTCCAGAACTGTCTAGATCTGCGTAAGCCCTAACCAAATCTCATAATTCGATCTGCCATATGTGTATCACCTCCAGCGATTTGTTCTTGTATTTCTTCAACCGTAATTTGATTATCATTAAAATTCTGCCTTACATATACTCTACCTTCTTGTATTGCTTGCCATCTCATTTGAGAATTAAGCGCAAAGTACCGCCAACGAGCATGATGAGCGAATCTTCTATCTTTATATAGTAATAGGTGTTTGAAGTACTCAGCCGGTTTGACATCTCTAACACGTTCTGCACAAAAATCAGCACATCCAATCGGATATAAAGTTGGAAATGCACGCGCAATATAACCAGGTATTTGAAACTTATTAATAGGATTGTTATCAATATGTGGCCACATAACGGTATTACTGTTGGTTAGAATTCGATTGAGCACATTATTTATTGCAGTTTCTTCTCTATTATCTGAAGGAAGAAAAGATACGAAAGTGCTTGTCTACATTTGAATCATCATCTATTATTTCACTACACCGAAGTCGATCATTAATAGATCTGTTTTCTGGTAAGGATTGAAGATTTTCATCATTAATTATAATTTCAGAATAGTAATGATTATTTGCCTTTAACCAACATAATGCTAGCTAACTTTGTTGCGACATACTTTGAAATCTCTAAATGCCGCTGGATCTCTTTCAGATTGCCAACGTACAACAAGTACATTTAATGAAGATGGACGCCGTGGAAGTTGAGTAGTAAATCCTTCTACGTCTTGAGGAAAATTGATAACATTTCCACTATAACCGTGCTGTCCTCCACGAAGCCTGTAAACTATCATTACAGGAAAAACTTGTGCGATTAATATTTCTTCAATTTCAGTGAGTCCTTGAAGTTCCTCAGGTACTTCACCTGGATCCATATTATTTTTAGATGAAAATTTTTTAGGTAAGCTTTTCTCGGTATAGCAACGGCGACACTCTCTGTTTACAAGTGTTATAGATAGAAAACACTCATTGCAAGTGGGCAGAGTGTATGCTTTAATTTATCTATTTTAAGACGAAATCGTTGCAGAAGTTTTTGGTCAGCTTTATTGAGATAAGCAGAATGTTGGTCTAACTCCGGCCATAGGTCAGTATTACCTAACACATTCTGTTCACTCACGTGTTTATTTTCCGTCTCCATATTGCTAACTAAATCATCTTCATTCTCATGTTCATTAATATTCGCATTTGTACTTCTAGAATTTTGCCTACTCATATTTGTACTTCTAAAAGTTTGCCTACTCATGCTTGTATTTTTAGAATTTTGCCTACTCATACTTGCACTTCTAGAATTTTCTCCACTCATGTTGGTAAGCTGTGTCTCAAGTTTATTTGTTGCTCTTTTTTGCCATCTTCGCTCACGGTCTCGTGTGAGGCGCATCTCACATTGCTGAGCCGTTTCATTTTCTCTACTTTTACATTTTCGATGCGTATCGTGATATCAGAGCCTCCTGCTTGATTTTCTTCTATTTGGCCTTCTCTTAATTGGATTCCTTCCATTTGGCTTTCTTCTAATTGGATTCCTTCCATTTGGATTCCTTCCGTTTGGATTCCTTCCATTTGGATTCCTTCCGTTTGGATTCCTTTCATTTGGCTTTCTTCCATTTGGTTCTTTTTTATAATATCTTTTATTTGATTTTTTTTTGATTCTTCAATTTAGTATTAAGTGCTCGTGAGTCCGAGACTTGAATAGTTGTCACTGTTGATTTCAGAAAACCAACAAAAGTAAGTTATCTTTGATTAATGAAAAATTATTTGTATATTATTGTTTGTTTTATTTAATGCTTAAAGAATTTATTGAAAGAAATACAAGGTTTTTTATACATTTTTCGCCACATACAATTTTCTTAGAGCGCATCTTATCTAATACTATTTTACTTCTAATTCACAAATGAAGTGTTTCATCCTTTCATCTATTTCGCCCTTCCATCTACTTTTTCCCATCTATTTTGTTCTTTCTTAACATTAATTTAAGATCTATTACTTTCGCTTAATCTCGCATATTCGCTTTACATTACATATCTAATCTCGCTTTTGCCCTTGCATTACCATTTTAGATAGCATTACAGCAATGCAGAATCTGCAATAACCATTTAAGGTGAAGCAAAAATGCAAAATACTGAAATTGGAAATGATATACAGTTGAAGCAATATGAGCAAATGTTTTACTTGACTAATCTATCAAAAGTTTGTTTAAAGTAGAGATGGGTAAGGTAATAAAGTAATTACTTATTTATGCCTCTTATTTATTTTTACATATTATTACTAATCATTTTTATTACGATTGATTATCTTTATTACAATTCACGAACACAACCTGAGTGATATAATTTAAAATCTGATCAGGCTAATTATGCAAGTACCATGGAATGTCCCGAGAAGAATTACTGGTAATGTTTCAATAATTTTTTTAGCATCTAAAACCTGTTTTTGATTTTATTTTATCTGAAGCTAATTTTTCAAATCAACATCAATTCATCATAAATGCGCTTTAGGCCTTTCTTGTGGTCTGAATCCATGCATTTATTCGTTAATTCAGCATAGTTCCAGAAGTAAGTACGGAAGAAGGCGCATGAACAGATCTTAACGTTAATGTAATTATGATTTCAAATTGAATTGATAAATTAGGAAACACATCGATAAATTGCATGCAAACTTAATACAGTCACCTTTCTAAATGCAATGCGATGAAACATATATAAAATTTGGCCCAAATATGCACTTAGAAAGGTATTGTATTTAGAGAGCTCGAGTTTACAGACGTAGGTATAATAATAGTTGGCCTAAATGAGATGTGCATTTAGGAACATGTACCTTTAAAAACATTAATTTCAACTTAGGTTTAATAAAATTCATATTATCCATTAATATATGTTGGTTTTGTGATTTGCACAATCACAAATTTGTTACAAGTGTTAAAAAATTAAAAAAAATAATTGAATTGCAATTAAAATAAATTACATTGTTTTGTTTTATTTATGCGTATATTATCATAAAGAACATAAAAAGGTATAACCTTTCTGCTATTGAGCAACCTACGTAGCCTTTCTGAGCATTGTTATTTTTTTAACTATGCTACCGATTTCTCCATAAAAATATTCTGAACCGATTACCTCTTCATACTTCTCTCATTACTTACGAATGATATGAGCCTGTCACATGTTCAATTCATAGGAGGACATTCGTCTGATTGGCTGATCTAAATCAATTGCCCAGGTAACTTATTTATACACTTTAAAGTACTTTTGAGAACACAACGTTTTACTATCAAAAAATCTGTATTTTCACTATGAAAAAATAATTAGCAATAATCAGTATTCTCACGAACTTTACTTAGAAGGCAAAATATGCTTTCTGCTTATTGGACTATACTGTAGACTGAAGGTAACCAGAAATAGTTTGTCTAAGACTATTTTATTTTGTTAGATTTAAATAAACTTTATTTCCGTTTAATTTGAATAGGTACAAACTCTTTAACAAAAAGATCTGAGCTTAATATTTAAATTTGGTTGGTTTTTGTACTATGTTTAAGCTTGTAAACTATAAAATAATAAAGGTTTAATGGTTTTAATTTATGTCTTATATAGTAAATTCTTTAATAGTTTGGGTTTATTAGTAATAAATATCTTATTTACCCACTTTATGCATATTTATCTATTCTTGATTTATTTAATAAATTCTTTCATATGTATTTATTTATTTCTAATTTTGTAGTATTAATTAAATATTATATATTTGGTTGGTTAATTATTACAGACATCATTGGTAAATTAACCAATTATATAAATGTTTTCCTATAACCTTTATGCTATATATACGTACTTATGCTTCGGCCTTACTTCGTTCCTGATTCCTAGTATAATCTATATTTACGTTCAAGTATTACATGTAAAATTTTAAGCTAAACAACTTCTTTCTAAGTTAAAAGGTAGATTAGTTTAGTAAAAAAAAAGTTTTATATGTGCTAACTTTGGGAAATTTTGATTTTTCTTATAAAACGTTTTTTTTACTATGAAAATCTATCTTTACGACTTAGAAAAAGTTGTTCAGAATAAAATTTTACGTTATAAGGTGAGTAAGGGTATTTTGACGAACTATACATATTCGTCAATATCACGTGATTCAATGATCGGAATCGAGCAATTTTTACACCGTTTGATTCATCTCAATAAGACGAATCAAATGGTATAAAAATCGTTTGATTCTGATTACTAGATAAGAAATTAGACAAAAAAAACATACAATCGCCAATAGGGTATTTTGACGAATTAAATATACTCAGTGACAGAATATAACTTACTGATCAGAATTGAAAGATTTTTACACCATTCGATTCGTCTCATTGAGGCGAATTAAATAGTGCAAAGAATACCTAATTCTGATCACTGAAACAAAAAATGTAGGCTTTTGACGGACAGGTATTAAATAAGTATTCTACGTGGTATTTTGACGAACGTGTATTGAGATTTTTTACTCTGCACGTATACATATGCGCCAGATAAGATTGTGTAATATTCAGTTATTTATTTGTCATGCACGCGCCAGATAAGTTTGTATTATATTCAGCTGTTTATTTGTCACACAAGCTGTACATATTTATCACGCCAATTAAATAAATAATTTGTTACACCAAAATTAATAAACTGTTCATCACGCCAGGTTAATAACCTATTTGTCACACTCTCTATTCGCATTAATTTACGTTACTTTCATAAAAACATTTTAAAGTTTCTTTTATTAAAATTTGACCATATTTAATTATATTTGATCACTTACTAACTTATATATAACGGGCTATATATTAATTTTCATTACGTAATATTTTTGATAAAATCATGCAAGCTTATGTTAATTGACGTGATTCAATCAGCACAGCACTTGCTGAATTAAATAAATACCCTGTTGGCTCTAAATGCCCAAGTGTAAACAGCATTGCAAATGATTTTGGGCTTTCAGAAGCCACACTCCAATGTGCAATCAAAAATGGTGGTCCACCTAATCGTCAGGGACCACCAACAGTACTTACCAAACATGAGGAGGAACAACTTGTTGGATATTGTATTAACATGCAAAAGCTCGGGGTTGGTTTAACCAAATCTGAAGTTAACCACTGCGTAATGGAAATTATGCAGCAAAACAAGCGACAGCATCCATTCAGTGAAACTGGCCCAGGTCAATCTTGGTGGTCTTGTTTCATGAGAGACTATCCCGACTTGTCATTCCGCGTTCCTCAAGAATTGTCCGAAGCATGGGCACAAAAAGCCAATGCAACAATTGTTAGAGACCATTTTAACAAGCTTAAACAAATTATTAATGAAAACTTACTTACTACCATGCAAATTTGGAATATTGATGAAACCGGATTTACTCTTGCGCCTGCATTGGAAAAAGTTATTGCAAAAAAAGGCACACGTTAAGTTCATAAAATTGCGCAAGGAAATTCTAATGAACATATTTCGTTTGCTCCAACAATTTCAGCTGCAGGTGCATATATTCCACCACTTATTATTTATAAGGGTGTTCATGCAATTCCTGGATTGTTGGAAGGAGCACCTTCTGGGGCTGTAATGGGTTTTATACAAACAGAATACATGCGTGAAGAGCTTTTCCGAATGTATTTTAACCATTTTATTAATTCTATCTCGTCTATCCAGCCAGTACTGTTGATACTTGATGGCCACAAAAGTCATGTGAGCTATATGAGCGTCGATTTCTGTCGCCAAAATGGAATCCTTCTTTATGCGCTTCCACCTCACACAACACACGTATTACAGCCATCTGAAATTCCTTTTGCTAAATTAAAAAGAGAATATAGAAAAGAATGTGACAAGTATTATAACAGTACTGGAAAGATAGTAGTAAAATGTACCTTCGCAAAAATTCTTTGTCCTGCTTTTATTGAAACTTACACACCATCGGCTATTTGCAACGCTTATAAAGCTACTAGCATATGGCCGTTCAATCCAGATGCTATTAGTTCGGATTGTTTAAACCCATCATTAGCAACCGAACAATTTGGTCTTTCAACTTCATCTAACCAATCTTCTGTTGAGTTACCTCTAACATCGTCTTTAGTATTACAATCACCTCATAAACCAACTCGTTTCACTCGCTCAAGTTTCTTCCAACTAGAAAAAAATTATGAATTCCTTTTGAATGAGAATGAGTTATTAAAATCCCAACTTGCTGAAACCAAAGAGGAATTGAATACTTACAAAAATCCAGGAAGTTCTTCTCTACGCTCAGTTCTTAAGTATGCGGTCCCTCGTGCTTCACGGACTGAAATTCCAGAAGCATCTTTAGAAAATCAGCCCGAATCCGAAGTTGCTGTCTCTAAAAAAAGAAAAACGCTTCCCTTTGCACAACTTTTTACTAATGAAGAAAGTTGGCAAAGGTTAAACAAATTAAACGAAGAAGCAGAAGCAAAAATTAAAGAAAAACGAAAAAAAAAGAATTAACAGCCCAACGAAAAGCTGCCCGAGAACAAGAATTAGCTAAAAAACAGGAAAAACGTGAGCAAAGAAAGCAAGAAAAAGAGAACCAAAAGTGTAAAAAACAATAATAATGAATTTTTTTTCCAGGTAGGAGGAAAATTAAGTGTAAATATCGAATTCGTCAGAATACCCCTATCCCCCCTAAAATACTTTTATATGTACCATAAATGTCGTGATCATTTTGGCCCAAAATGGTTCATTGTACTATGATTCTTTTTATGTAAATCTTTCCTAAAAGAGCCTAGTTTGCGTGCTATTATAATTATTTGAAGCTTCTTCGGTTAGTAAAAAAATTTAAATTGTGCCAACTTTAACTTCGTCAAAATACTCTTATTTACCTTATGACATGCTATTTTATATATATTTTACACTTTATTAAATAAAATTTTAAATTTTTAAAAAATAAAATTTTTTGTCTATAAAATCATGCGATTTGATTGGTCGAAGCAGGGTGCGACATGTCGCAGGTGCGACAAATTTATTTTCCCTTCTTTTAATATATAAAAAATTAGCTAGCATTTATTATTTAAATGAGCATATAGTAATTTATTATTACCATATACTATCATGAATAAGCACTCCTTTTTTAAAATTTTAAACTCAACATTCTTGATAACCATCTAATCAAATTTAATAAAAATTTATTTATTTAAATTTTATAAATCTATAAAATTTAAATAAATAAATTTTTATTAAATTTAATTAAATAAATTGATAAGATCGTTGAGTTTAAAATTTCAAAAAAGAGGGTGCTTATTCATGATAGGATATGGTATTTGCTTTTTACAATCTGTGCAAATTATTGAATTGTTAAAGATTTGTGCAAAAAATTAAAAAAAAATTTAATAACCATTGGCAGGGTCGCAGATTTGCGCAGATTTTTATTAATTATACATGTAGTTTTAAAAAATTTGTACTATATTTATTTACCTAATGCTAGATGTTACTATAAAATTTATATGTAATAATTCAACTTTTAGCAAATTTACTTGATTTTAGGAGTAGCAAAAATGTTTAAATTCATGCAGATCAATTATGACCTATATGAGAGATGTCTGGGGTCCTAAAATTTTATGATTCACAAAATTTTACTAATTAATTTTATCTTCATGCACTAAATAAACTTATTAAAACCTAAAAATACATTAAATCGACGGATTTTTTTATTTTACTTGAAATTTGAAGAAAAGATACTTAAATTTAACTTTTTTAATCAAAAATCTAAAATTATACATCTATTTTTCAAATTTTAAATAAAATAAAAATAACTTTGCCAATTTAATGCATTTTTAGGTGCTGAATATATTTACTTAGTATATAAAATTAGAATTAATTAATAAAAATTTGTGTATTATAAAATTTTATAAAATTTTATTAATAAAATTTATATTCTCCAATTTTTTGGAATTGGGCTTTTTTAAAAACTCTAAATTATATATTAGCTGATTATTTTACACCCCAAAATGGATTATTAGCTGAACTTTTTTTTTTATTTTGAACTATTTACAAAACAAAATTTTATATATTTAGGGTGTTAAACCAATTTCCTGTTCTTAAAACCAATTTGTTTTTTTTTGGAATTTAGTTAATTGATGATCCGCCACAAATCGATAGTGTGATCATAGTGTAACGTGATGCAAATTACTATATAAATCCAATAATATAGTAAGGATCTGCATCACGTTACACTATGATCACACTATCGATTTGTGGCAGATCATCAATTAAATAAGAATAGCCTTTATAAAATCGTATATAATGTATATTATAAAATAATTTAGTTTTATTTTAATATAGATTTAATATAACAACTAATAATTTGTGGTCTCAAACATATATTTCTGTTGAACCAATAGTTTTAATTTCAAACTATGCTCTAGAACAAGGGTTTGAGTATAAAATCTGTGAAATAAAGTATAAAACAAAGAAAGATCTTAATCATTACCAAAGTATTGTACAAAAGTATAATATTTGTCGTGAAGAATTATATATACTACCATTAGAAGCAGTTAATTGGATCTAATTATATTATATATAGCGAAACTTTGTTTTTTAATATTTCATCACAATTTAAAGCCTGCTGTTAATAAAAAAGCCATATAGGCCAATTTAAGTAATTTATAAGTAGGGCTTATTTTTTTAAACAGTTTAAGCCTAAATAACATCTGATCTATTGGTCTGTTTTGAATAATTTTACTACCAAAATGTTCATTTCTTTAAAACAATTCCAACAAGCCCAAATCATTAAAATCCAATCACAGAATCTCAAGATAATGCACTGTCAAATAGTGACACACCTAGAAGGTGGGATTGATTGGTTAGTCCTATGTCTAACCAATCAACCCACCCCTAGGTGCATCACTATTTGACAATACATTATCTTGCGATCCTGTGATTGGATTTTAATGATTTTAGCTTGTTGGAATCGTCTCAAAGAGGTGAACATTTTGGTAGTAAAATTATTTAAAACAGACCAGTAGATCAGATGTTATTTAGCATTAAAGTTTTAAAAAAAATAAACTCTACTTATAAATTACTTAAATCAGCCCATATGCACCACAATTTTATATAAACCTTATAAGAAAATATTAAAATAAAAATTCCGAGAAACGTTTATCTGCAATTTTTAAGAAATGCCAAAATAATAAAAGCATTTATTAGAACTTAATGAATCCAAATCATTATTTGAGAATATTAAAGATTTGTACTATAAGAATATGTTCAAAAATGAAAGCAAGTTTTTCAACATGCATAAAATTACTAAAAAGTTATTGGAAATAATTTTAGTTAGCAAAAGAATCGATTTAACTAATATTCCTGACAACAATTGATTTTTTTTTAAAAAAAAAGATTTTACATATGCTGTTTTTTAAGTATTATTAAGTATTTCTTTATTTATTTTATTTAATTCGTAAATTATAAATCCATTTCAAATATTATTATAGCTTGTAAATTAATCATGAATTAGTTTAATTTTTACATATCATTTTTTATAACGATTGTGTGTTAATTTGGATTTATTGAGGGTATTTGATTTACATTATTTAGATATATAGGGCTCTAAGAGTGCAAATTTGTTGTTTGGATCAATATTAATCAATTTCATTAGATCAATGATCGCATTTTCATATTTTTTTATTTGATAATAGGCTTCCACTCAATAACTTAGTACAAATTTGTTGTTAGATTCAATATCAATCAGTTTTATTAAATCAATAAGGGTGCTGGCATTTATTAGATAATATTTTAGGGGTAGGAGATCAAAAAAATCTTATCTTAGTTAATTTGATTGGCCAAAATTCTATTTATAGATCTTATCTAGGAGTGGAGGTAGAGATAGTAGTTGAACCCGGATATATATTTATATCCGAATTAATCCTGATTTAAATAAATCTGAATTTAATTTTTTGAATATCTATATCCAGATATAATATAAATCCAGATATAATAAATAAATCTGGATATATATTATATCCAGATATATATTTATATCCAGATATAAATATATATCCAGATATAAATATATATCCAGATATAAATATATATCCAGATATAAATATATATCCAGATATAAATATATATCCAGATATAAATATATATCCAGATATAAATATATATCCAGATATAAATATATATCCTGTCTTCAATTAAAAGGGCCCATTTTTACATATATTTTATTTTGAGATATTTGAGTTTAATTATTTGTTTTGATTTTCGGACTGATCCGGGATCAATCAAATTTCACGATATTGATTGGTTAAAGACGGCAGGTGACTATCGGGTAAACTCGTGACGTGTTGGCTCTACGCAGCCTCATGTAATTTTTCTTTTTACATTATCTTGATTTTTTATTATGTAATTCAACTTTCATTTATAATTAAAAAAAGTCAATCATGTCAAAATTTATATGAATTTAACGAAAACTCATTTTTCAAAAAAATGTAAAAATGGGCCCTTTTAATTGAAGACACCCCATATATCCAGATATAAATATATATCCAAAGGGTGTGGCGACTTAGGGAAGTTGGTAAGTTGTCACCCCCCAAGTGGCAGATCTAGAGTTCAAATCCCACTGGCGACGCTTTTGAAAAATAGACCTGTGTTCCGATAACTGTGTCTTGTTGATCGGTTGGGTACACTATCTGTAGTCCTTGGTTATCATCTTGAATAGGAACTTTTGGGCGAAATTGTGTCTCGTTATACAGACAAATCCAAGAAACCAGAGAAACAGAAACCTATTTGGCAAGTCCCGAGTGGAGAGGTAGCTAGACTTTCGACGGTACCGGGGAAAAGGATCTTAGTGGTGACTGACCGGAAAACTGGATGGGCAAGAGCCCCTATAGCAAAGGGGGCCTACCAACCTGGCTTCGTTTATATATAATTTAGTTATCTTTTCTGGATTAGAAAGATAAGGTATCTGAGTAAGGTAATTATAATAGCATTCTAATTTCTCTAAATTCTTAAAATCCGAAAGGTCTATTGCCGGAATCATTCCAAAGGAAATGGTCATGTGTTATAAAAGCATGAACCAAGGAAAGGGTGACCTTAGGCACCTAAAGCCTGGCAGACCGATCCTTCCAGACCAACTGGATTGGTAGTCTGGGATAACTGGGGAAAAGGATCCAAAGAGTGACTGACCGGGTACTGGGGTCTAGCGAACTCCACAAGGGCAGTAGTAGGTAATAGTAGCGGTTGCAGGGTAACCCTCTGACTGCAAGTTGTTTGCCTTGGTGAATGCGTAAGTTACCGAAAGTGTAGGTGAATACCTGTGGAGGACAGGTATTACTCTACCAGGTTTATCACAGGGGCTAAAGCCCTCCAATAGGTGTTTGGCTAAAGCCTCAGGGTACTTTTAATAGTGAATTACTCGAAAGGGTATATTGGAAGGAACATTGAACATGGGTAGAAGCCAGGGAGTTTAAATAGGCAATCCCCTAGTTGGGTTGCAGGTATGGTATCTAGTGTAGAACCTTCGGGTGGACTACTTAAATTAGACAACCAAAAGTTGTACGTGTGGCTAGTTGTACTCTCGTTATACAAATGTAATATGTGGCACAGTCATATTGACTGGGCCAACCCGCTTGGACCAATAAAGTGCTAGAGTACCTAAGTGGTCACCTTAATATTAAAAAAAATAAATATATATATATCCAGATATATTGTAATCGAAATGTTCGATTATGAGGATAAATTAGGTTTTTGTTAGAAGAAATTCAAGACGATGATGGTTTTTATTAGATAGAAGATATGATAGTGGATCATTAACTTGATATTGATACAGAAGAATTTTTAGATCCTTTTTATAATTGTAGTTTCTTCTATCCTAAAACTATGTACAATAATACCAAACGATGTTATGTATATGATCTATGCAAAATGAACAATGTGTAATGCCGATATGCATCGCAGCAAAATAAACAGTATAACGGGGTAGCGATACAAATAAATAAATAAATAAATAAATAATAAATAACTAATAAAGAATAAACAAAAATAAAGTAAACTAGTGGTAATCGAACGAAGGGTCGATACCATTACGTGATCTTCTAATACATCGTGAACACGTGACTATCACGATATGAAAGTACAAAAATATCTACTATATTACACTTCCCCTTTCTTTAAATGCGAGGTCCTCCGAGCATAATCAACCAGTGATTAAAAAAAATTCTAAACTCGTTAAAAAAATAAATCCTGGGTTTTAGGTTCTTTGGATTACCCATAACCAGAACAAAAACTAATACGTAGGGGTTTTGTACCTCAGTTTACTCATAACCAAAAACTAAAAAATAATACTAAACTTAACTTAATTCACTTACAAAATCTCAAAAAAAAACTAACTTAAACAAAAACTACAAAAAAATAAAAAATATAACTGTCTACAATTTTTTTTCTTTTAAATCTCACATTCCGAATTTGGAGTGTAATGCACAAGTTTTTAATTTTACTTGCTTTCTTTTCGCTATACGTACACTTTTCTAAAATTTATTTTTCTTTTATAGATTACTTTTCTTTTCTAGGAGTTCTTTATTCGGCATTGCGTTATCAAATCGGTCGGCTTTCTAATTCATTCGGTGGGGCTTTATGAAATTCAATGGTATTTCGCTCGTTTCGTCTTGATCTTGACATCACCTATGTGATCATTAGATTATCATTTATTGATGATCCATCTTGACTTGATTCGTTTTAACTTCAATTTCTTTTCCATTAGCTCTTTTCTTTTTTGTCCGGTTTGGAATTTCTCGTTCCTTTCGACAATTTCGGCTTGCTTTTGTCCCCTTTTTTTTTTTTTTTATGCTTCGAATCTTCGTTATACAAGACTTTTCTACTGTTGCTGTTTCGGGTTTGGTCTATATATAAAAAAAATATAGAAAGCGCATTCTACTCACTTCATTCTTAAAAATGGACAAAACAAAACCATTAAGGTTTTCTAGTCTGTTACTATAGGTAGGGCTTTTTTAACAACGTTGGATCGAGATCCAAGGTTTTCAATGTTTGTCCGGTAGGCAGCAAAAAAAAATTATTATTATTATTATTTTTTTTTTAATGCGGTTTTCCAGTCGTTATTAATATTTCTTTTCTTTTCAGGTTTATTTTACCGAAACTTTTATGACTTGATGTACAGGGTCTTTGAAATATAATACTTTTCTGCTCTTGTTTAGGTTTAATTCTTATTTCGGGTGGGACAAAACTTCTGAAAGATGAGTATTGCTTGTTTCATTTCTTTCTTACTTTATTACTAAAAAAAAATTTTCTTTTTACTTTTAGGACGATAGGTTAAAGAGCGATAGTGCAACTTCTAGGATAGTAGAGTAAAGGATGGTATGTGAGGGCCAAAAAAATGCTAAATTTTCGGAGCTAAATATAACTTTTCAATTTTTGGCCTTGAAGATTAATGTTTCATTTTGATTTAGGGGCTTTACTGGACGAAACGTTTCTTTAACAACTATGGAAACGTGAATTCAGGAAGATATGTGGGTGCATAAATCGGAACATAGTTCTACGAAGGAACTATGTGTCATGTTTTCTATTTTGTAGGACATAACCAAAGTCGAATTGAAATTTCTTCAAGTAGGCAACCTGGTGGTCCTGTCGTTGTCGCCAAATGTAATTGAAATGTTCAATTATGAGAATAAATTAGGTCTTTGTTAGAAGAAATTCAAGACGAAGATGGCTTTTATTAGATAAAAGACATGATAGTGGATCGTTAACTTGATATTGATACAGAAGGATTTTTATGTCCTTTTTATAATTGTAGTTTCTTCTATCCTAAAACTATGTACAATGATACCAAATGATGTTATGTATACGATCTATGCAAAATGAACGATGTGTAATGCCGATATGCATTGTGGCAAAATAAACAGTATAACGGGGTATCGACACAAATAAATAAATAAATAAATAATAAATAACTAATAAAGAATAAACAAAAATAAAGTAAACTAGTGGTGATCGAATGAAGGGTCGACACCGTTACGTGATCGTCTAATACATCGTGAACACGTGACTGTCACGATACAAAAGTACAAAAATATCTACTATATTACAATATATTTATATCCAGATATAAATATATATCCAGATATAATTATATTTGGATGTATTTGTATATCTAACTAGTATTTGTAGTCGATTCAAATTTATCGGCTAGACTAAGTCAATTTTTAAAATTGGCTTAGCTGGCTAAGTTATAGTCGATCATCCTAATTGGTTGATAACAAGCATGTAATTGGAAATAAATACGATTGGCCAATTATTTATTAAGATACATATGGGACTTTAAATATTTAATATAATTTCTTTTTATTCATAATATAATTCAAATAAAAAAAAACAAAGTCAAAAAAATTCTAAATTTTAATTGAAATTTTATCATTGCACACAATTTATAAACCAACATATACGTTAATAATTTTTGAATTTTCTTTCAGGAATAAAAGATTATGAACTGTGTTTGTACTTAGACGATTGCATTTATCTGTTACTGTATTATTCGCATCAGAAAAAAGCCTTTCAGAAGGTATGGAGGTCGCAGGTATACCAAGAAAAATTTGTGCCTGCTTTGTGAGAAGAGGTAGGGCACTTTGTGCTTATTTTGTTTAAATTTTTAAAAAGATATTGCACTGTTGGATATATCATGCTCAATATTGGATACTGGTTGCCTTCTACAAATGGTAATGCTCTTGCAAATGAACGCAGAAGTTCAAGCCTATGTGTAGAAAAAATAAAATAAAATTTTTAAGGGCTTATCTTTAAAAAAAACTTACTGTTATTCCTACCTGTCTATTCTTTATCAAAAAGCATCTTTTTATTTAGGCTATTACCATTGGTGTAAGTAATACAGTCAGGTTTATTTACCAAATTTTTAGCCAATTCTAAAATTGGTTCTTTAAGTTCTAGAAGCCACTGGAAAACAAGATAAGTAGAATTCCACCTAGTAACTGTATCGCTTGATATGGGCTCTAAAATATGCATATTAGTAGTGTATTGATTTTTTTCTTTTTTTTCAATTAGATCAAGCTGAATTTTTCAGAATAATGATTGATATTTATTATGATTTACTAAAAAACTATTTAATGACTTTTCACATACAATCAAGTTTTCACTCTTTTTTAAACCGTCTGTGACCACAAGATGAATAGTATGGGCTGTACAGCCAAGGTAATTGTCGAATCACTTTAATCATTGACGATGTGTTATTAGTTATTACTGCTTTGACTTTATTAAACAGATTTCATTCAGCAAGAACCTTGCGCAAAAAATCTTCGATTCGATCTCCTGTATATGAATAGGCGAAATACTCAATTGTAATTAAGGATTGGTACATTGTAAAGGTTTCAGAAAGTCAGTAAGCTGTTACATTAATATATGGAGTGTAGGTTTGGGTCTATAAATCAGTCGTAATACAAACGGAAACCATCGTTTGAGATATTATTTTTTCTAATGTTGCATGCGTATAAAGTATTTATTTTTTCATTATATTTTTAATAGTATTAGTACAGGGAACTGCGTATCATTAGTTAATTTCATAACAAAAGTTGCGGAACCAGTTGTAGTTAATACAATTTAATAGCATTATTTCCTCTACAATCCAAGCAATGAGTCAATAAGTAATACAATTTTGTTGCTTTTTAGGGAGGAGCAAAGTATTTTCTATATGCTTTTGTATTACATTCTCGATTGTTTGGTAGCCAGTTGGTGTATAATTTGTAATTGATAGAGAAGATGATTGTTTCTCCCATTTTGGGTTTTAAAAATTCAGTGTTCGGTACATAAATGTGCAGCTATATCAGTCATTAATATTTTAGGCATATATACCGTTGAACACTTTTTATAAGTACCGTCATCATTATATTCAGTGTTGGGTGATATGGTGGTCAACCAAAAATTTGCTGGTCAAATTGGTCTGGTTAAATTGGTCAATTGGTCAAACTGGTCAAATTGGTCAAGTCTATTATATAAATATTATATATATATTATATAATAAATTATATTAAATATGCTATTTGACCAATTTGACCAGTACAGGTCCTTTGACCAGACCAGTCAAATTGGTCAAATTGGTCTGGTCCAATGGTCAAATTGGTCTAGTCAAGCCAACACTGATTATATTATATGGGCGGATTTGATTTGTTATTGTATATTAGTAATGTACAATATAACAACCCATCATCATATGAATCAAATTCGCCCATATGCTATACAAACATCGCAATATTTGTTTTTTGTTGATTTATCATAGCGAGTATATTTTCATACCCAGCTACTTCCAGGCTTGTTTTTTTTTTTTGTGCTATATTTGAAGTTTTTTTTGTAAGAACTTCAAGAAGACGTAATGGATGAAGATCCTATTGTATTATCCTCTTCGTCTTCAGTGTGACCACCTTCTTTATCATAAGTATCATTTTCATTACCAATATAATAATCTTCATTATTAAAAATATTTCTGTCACTAACAATATTTTCATAAAATTAGATTCAAAGTTATGATTCCTTCATACTTGAATGATATATTATTTTCACTAGTAATATCATCGAAAGATTGGTTGTTATACATTATTAAGAACCAGAAACTTATTTTTTATAAATTGGGATATATTTACCGGTAATGGTAAGAACAGCAACAGAAAATTTCAATACATTATATATATATATATATATTTTTAAACAATATTATTTATTACAAATATTTTCCCATATCCCGAGCCAGTATAATATTAAACAAGTAACTTTTTTATACATAGTAATCTTATATCATGAGAATATTATACACATTTTATCAGTTAATCAGAATTGGTAGTTCAACCAAAATTAGATTTATATCCAGTTTCAATTGAACGTTTTTTTTGTTTCATTGTTGTTAATTATTATTTAATTCAATGCTAAGTGAAAATATGTCTAGTAAAGATTCGAATTTTTTACCATAATAAGTGTTTACTATTATTAGAATAGCATAAGTCATATTATAAATGAGTAAAACAGCTTTGATTGTTATGAATAGCTACGGAACATACAAATTTCATTACATTGTTCTAGTACCATATTTGGTAAGCACAAATCTGACTTGTAAATAACAGGCTTTGGGTCTTGTGCATAGTTTCAGGTCAGACTGCATAATTCACAAAAACTTATTAATTTAGTACATAGACGTGGGTAGTAGGGTTCCTCAAATTCAAATCAAATCAAATATTGGGTCAATTTGAATTTGATCAAATCAAATTGACCCTGATTTGAATTTGATTTGAATTTGAATTTTTAATAGTAATTTTCAAATCAAATCAAATATTTGTCAAATCAAATCAAACTTGGTCAGATTTGAATTTGATCAAATCAAATATAGTCAAATTTGAATTTGAATTTGATCAAATATTTGATTCAAATATTTGAAGATCAAATCAAATTGCGGAACCCTAGTGGGTAGTAAAACTGGCATTATAGTGGCATTATTAGATTTGGGTTCTATTCTTGAAAATAGGCATCGCTAGATTTCTTTTAAATACAAGAACTACCATAAGTAATAAAATTTAATTGGTTAGATATTTAATATAAATTTATATTAAGTCGGCTAAGCTGATTTTTCAAAAATCAGCTAACTTAGTCAGCTAAGTCAATAAAATCAACTAACACGAAATTGACTACAAACACTATATCTAATCTACGGGATTTTTACAGGCTACTATATTTTTCCTTTGGCCAGTTTTACTATAGTGAATATATAGATCAGTAATATGAAATGATCTGGTTATTTGAAAAATTTTTAAATAACCTCAAATGACCCTGAAATAACCAGTAATTATAGGTCATTTGAATTTTGGATCATTTGCAAATGACTTGTGACCAAATAACTATAGTCATTTGCAAATGACTGGGGTTATTTGGAGGTCATTTGGGTTAATAGTAGTGATATAGTAGTCAAAATCTTTGTAAACTTGGTAATAGACATATAATTACTATTCATGATATGCGTAAAGGAGTAAGAATTATAAAATTCTTAGATAGCACGTCAACGTAGCATCTACTTATTTCATGGGTAATACAAACTTCTGGAAAGGAAATAACTAACCAGAGAGTGCAAAATTTGACTATTCCAGATCAGCCCAACGAAGCGTGAAAAAAAAGGAAAAGGCGAAAACTAATATTTAAATCAATCTTGGTGCAAATAACAGGAATAAAATTTTATATATTGTAAGTATCACTCTAACCTTATAGTCTTTAACCTTAAGACTCTAGCACTAATTTTTATCTTACGCACTTTGTTTATTTACAAAATCATAGATCCTTTTTTGGTTTGTATTACCCATACAAGTAAGTAAAATATGTCAACGTGTTGGGCTTAGTAGTGTTAGAAAACAAGTTAATATGCTAGATAACATATTAATGTGTTATAGATTAAATTCAAATGTTTAATTTGACTTCAAACGAGAAGTTTTTACTAATTTAATTTTAATTAATAATCTTTTTTTGCTATAATTTGTACAATGCCTGACAAACTTTTGATACGTATCATAAATCTTATTATGTATGTACATTGTAAAAGGCTAAATGAACTATCCATACAAGTATCGCAACTATACACTAGTAAGGCTAACTAAAATCAACCTAACAATGGTAAGGCTTCAATTGAGGCATGGATACCAGCAGACTTGTCCCGAGTAACTGGGTTCAAATAGAGCTCTAGATTATGTTACGAGGCTCTAATATAAGGTCACGAGATTAAAATCGATAGTTAAGATTCTTAACATATGTGATTACAGAGTTTTTGAAATCAAACTTGATAATTTAGCACAGGACAACCCGGCTTTTGTTTAAAGGTAAATATTACTTTTGAAGAACTGGAATAAATGGACTTAAAAGATTATAAATTGATCTAATCTTAGTGTGAGTATTAAATATTTAATATTTTGAATAATTGTTGACTTCGAATTTTATAATTTAATCAAGTTTTAATTAATTGTTATTTCCACCAATAAAATTCAAATGACCCAATAGGTCATTTCATTCTTGAAATGACCCAATGACCGATTATTGGTTATTTGAATCATTTGGATCATTTCAGATCATTTAACATCACTAATATAGATTAATCAGTTTAGGTGCATGCCATTTATTATGTGATTTTTTACTTAGTAGCCATCCCTAGTGATGCTACTGAAATTGATTTTTTAAAAAGGCCTATTTTGTCTTCATTAGAGAAAATTAAAATTTTTTATAAAGAAGAGCAAATAAATTTATATAAATATTAGGGTCTGAAATGGGCCGGGTCAGACCCGCAAATTTGCGGGTCGGGCCGGGTTGGGTCGGGTCTGGGCCTAAATTTTAGACCCATAAATTGATTGGGTCGGGTTTGGGCCGGCTAAAAAATACTGGGTCAGGTTCGGGCCGGGCTAAAAAAATACTGGGCTGGGTCTGAACTGGGTATATAAAATACCAGGCCAGGTCCGGGCTTTATAAATAGACCTGTCAAAAACCCAATAATGCCTGTTTTAGTACAGTCTCTATATAATTAGATATTGCTTTAACTTATTTTTTTTACATACCCGGTACTACGAATAAAACTATATTTATCGCTATAACAAAACCTGTTATTTTAATATATATATCTAGAAAGTATCTACTGTAGAACTTAAATAAAGATATGTGCGTACGTACAGTGCTCAAAGAAACTAAATTTTTTCTATGCTCTTTATATAAACTTTTTTTACTTCTTTTATATGTATATATCAGATTATAATTTCTCGAGATGTGTGTAAAAACGGAAAAAAAGACATGTGAAATTAAAAATTGCAGTAAAAGGATATTGTACCCTTTTTTTTCGTGTTTTTTTATAGTTTTTTTTTTTTTTAAAAAAAAAAGAGCGATATCATACACTTGTAGTCTTAGTGAACAATTCAATTTGAACAATAATACTAAAATAAAAATGGATTCGGAAGGTAATGAAAGTATAGGTAGTACGGGTTCTGAACAAACCTTACCTGTAAAAAATCATACACCTATCAAAAAACGCAAAAGGGGTGGTAAAGAACCGTCATGGGTATTCAAAGAAGGACACTTTGTCAAGCCCGAAGATCCTAAAAAAAGTAAGAATTAATAAATTATGTTAAAAATGTATTTATAAATATATATATTTATAAAACAATATAATTCTAGAGGACCGTGCCCGATGTACGCACTGTAAAAATTTTTTTAAACATGATGCCAGTTCAGGAAGATGTAGTAAATACCTTAATCCTGAATCGCAACAACAATTACAGTTGTTTCCATCAGGTATTTCTAATTACAAATTTTCACAAGATAAAAGTCATGAAGATCTGGTGGATATGATCATAATGCATGCATACCCATTTCACATGGTCAAACACAAGGGATTTTTAAAATTTCTTAAAAATTTGCGACCACAGTTTAAATTAATATGTGAAAAAACAATAAGTGCGGATTGTAAAATTCGTGTTGAAGAGCTTACAACAAAAATTCGTATAATGATACAGGAAGCACCCGGGCATTTAAGTTTTACAACCGACCTGTGGACCTCGAACCAAAATCTTGGTTACATGGCAGTTACATGTATGTATTTCTTCTATCATGTATTCATTTTTTCTAGTCACTTAATTATATGCTTTTATTAGACCATTTTATCAATAAGAATTGGAATCTTCGGAAGGTAGTTTTAGCATTTAGATTAGTTCCTGCACCGCACAGTGGAATTGCTATTAGTGATAAGTTTTTGAAGTGTCTTGATGATTGGAACATTACATCCAAAGTAAGTGTTTTATAGATGGTTTTTATTTGTACAGTATATGTTATTAACAAATTTATTATTTTATAGATGATGGCAATTACGTTAGATAATGCATCCAACAATGATGCCGCAATAACCAATATAAAACGCAAGCTTGACGAACAAAATATGCTCGTTGCAAATGGAAATTTACTACAT
>QKWP01000935.1:86363-123019 GCA_003550325.1 Gigaspora rosea
ATAATTTTGAATTAAAGAAAGGAAAGGTGTTAGTATATGTTCTTTGCAAGGACACCATGCCGATATTTAAATCCTCTATAAGAGACTATACGATCTCGGAATCTGATATTAAAAAGTATAGGAATTCCTAAAATAAAATAAAATTTGGATATCGAAATAATTACAAACGAATCCGATAATATTATGGATACTAGAAAGTTATCAGAGGTTGGTTTAATTGTTTGTACTAAATTTGAATAATTAAAAAATAATAAATTTAATTTGCCTTTGAAATAAGAATTTCTAAAAAATTGGATAAAATTCAACCTTGACTGCCACCATATGCCGCTTCGAGATTACATCCTGAAATTGAACTTGTTCCTGAAGATAGCAAATGTCGTATCATAGGAGCTCAAGGGATAAAAAAAAAACTTGCCAAATGAGATTGCTTGTGAGTAAAAGAAGTTTTATTTTAGTACCATTAATATAATTATTTATAACAAAATGTTCTTACTTTTTAGTTCATTACATTCAGGGTTTAGGATTAGGTCCGGTTTAAAGAGAGTTGATATACTTACTCATCGTTGATATTATAGATCCGAGGTTGTGTGAATTGGATTCACAGCTCTCAATGTCGTTAACAAATCTTCGACGATTATATAACCGGGTTTTGTGAAGAACTTGTTTCAAGTCAAAGGCCAGCTCTTGATGTGATCACGCATTGGAACTCGACGTACATCATGTTGGCGTCCACCATCCCATATAAAAGTATATTTGATCGTCTTACATACCGGGATACCAGTTTTGAGCCAATCGCACCATTCGAAGAAGATTGGGAAAAGGCAGAGAGCCTCTGCAGTTTCTTGAAACTGTTTTATGAAAGTAAGTAATATTAATTATATCTTGGGTAGTTTGGTATAAGTGAAATTTTGCAGTAAAGTATAATCGGCCGTTTATGTGGCCAATTATACTTTACTGCAAAATTCCGCTTATACCTAACTATCCAGGATATAACTATTACGTATTGCTTTGAGCACAGATTAATGATATTATACTTTTAATACAGTTACCGAAGTTTTGTCCGGAAGCAAATATTCTACAGCAAATATTTTTCTTCCTCAATTGTTAAAAGTTAGAGTACATCTTGAACGAAACAATACTAATTTAGATCCTTTTCTTTATCAAATGGCCAAGCCAATGCAATCTAAATTTGATAAGTACTGGGAGGATGCAGGTAAAATGCACTGTATTGCGTCAGTTCTAGATCCTCATTATAAGATGTCGTTTCTAACTCATTTATACAAGGAGAAAATGAACTTGTCATGTATTGTAGCAGAGGAAAAGTTGATTTCAATTAAATCAAGGTTAGAATATTATTGTTTTTGAATTTAACCTTCGTCAAGGCAGATCGTTTTAACTTAGCTTGTGTATTATTCTAATAATTATCTATTATTGCAGAGTTAAAGATATCTACAGATCAACTTATATGCAGCATACAACCAATACTGCAATAAATAATTTTTCGGATCTTCAAGATGAAGAAATGGATGATTTCGATGCCTTTCTTAGTGCCAATAATACTAAAGTTGGAAATAAATTTGATGAACTTGAGCGGTATCTTGCCGATCTGCTCTTCCCCGTTCTCATTTAGAGCCATTCGATGTTCTAGCTTGGTGAAAGATAAATGCTCCAAGATACCCTGCCGTGTCATCAATGGCAAGGGACATCCTTGCGATTCCAATAACTTCAGTGCCGTCTGAAGCAGTAAGTAAACTTCGGAGTTCAACTTATTTTTTATTATTTTAAGGATTACTAGCCTATACTTTATTTTCAGGTATTTAGTACGGCTGGAAGAGTTATCAATGATTATCGGTCAAACCTTAACCCAGAATCAGTCGAAATGCTGATATGTGGCCAAGATTGGTTGGATAATATGGAAGAATGTGATGACGAATATGACCAGAATTAGACTGGCGGGGGGTTTTTTTTTTTCTGTGCAGTTTTTTGCTGCACGGTTTTTTTTTTTTTTTGTACCTTTTTTCTGTGCTGTTTTTTTTTTTCCGAGCTATTTTTTTCTTTTTTGTGCAATGTATTTACACTAGTTCAGTTTATAAAATTTTTGATTACTTTGAGAGCGGTGTATTTTCATTAATTGATTAAAATTTAAAATTTTAAAATTAGAAAAATATTAGTGGTTTAAATAGTGTACATATTAATTTTAGAGCTCTGCTGTATTACGCAAACTTAAATTTTTAGCGTTACATGAAATTACTTTACATTAAATAGAGCATTATCACATGATAATTGTACTGGGTGGCCCAGTCCATTGAACTATAAACCCGACCCGGCCCGGCCCAATAAACACGGGCCGGGTCCATGCCGGGACTATAAGGTAACAGGTCGGGTCGGACCAGGTCATAAATTAACAGGCCAGGATCATGCCGGGACTATAAGTTAACGGGTCGGGTTCGACCCGGCCCATATGTTAATGGGTCAGGTCCATACCGGGCCTGTAAGTTAACGGGTCGGGTCCGGGCCCACAGGTACCCGGCCCGACCCGGCCCGTTTTGGACCCTAATAAATATGTTCCTTATAATTTCATCTATTCAAAAAAAGTATCAAATAATTTTGTCTTTCATGTAAAATAGGTCAAAAACAATTTCGTTTTCAAATTTGAATTTCAGGTTTTAGAACCCAAAACAATTTGTTCTCATGTATAGCTATTCCTATCCATGTATAATGTGATCACTTTATCTAATTCTGATTGATTAATACAATATATAAACGTGATTACTACCTCTGACTATGTATCCATAGTAAAAATCACATGATAAATAGCATGCTCCTTATGCAGTTTAAAATTAAAAGCAATCTTCTATCCAGATTTATTTCTATCCGGATATAAATATATATCCAGTAGTAAATTGACTCGATTATATTATACTCGACTATTGATTGATTTAGATCAATAATCGAGCACCAATTAATAGACTCGAGCAGCAATAGGTCAATCAATGATTGATGATACTGATCGATCAAATAAGTATTATATTGATCGATTAAAAATTTTTAATATGATTTCACCCGGGATATTATTTAATTTCTGATCTAAATGTCTAATGTTAATATTTCATATAACTGAAAATTTTTGATGAAAATGTTGTGATTATTAATATCAGGGGCATCGTGTTAGCCTAGAGATGTAATTTTATAAGGTTGTATGACCTTATTATTATTTTTAACTGGTATATAAATATAATATAATCGATCAATGATTGACTTAAATTTTTGATCGATTATATCCACTCGAGCTCATAAATTACATGCTTGATTGATCATACTCAATCAAGCATGTTTCCTTGATTTTTGATCGATTAAAAAAAATTTTTTCGGGTCAATTATCGATCAATAATTTTTTTGCCAAGTCAATTCTCTAATATCCAGATATAAATATATAGGATGAGTCAGTAGAAAAGTGACAAAATTTTTCTAAGTAAAAGTTTTTATGACTTTAAGTTTAAATATTTTAAAAAGAATCTTCCGTAACTCTATCTGATGATCACTTGTACCAACAAATATGCTAATACTTCAGAAGTAAAGTCTTAAAGAAACAGTAGAAAAACCAACAAAAACATGCAACCGGGCAGCTGTTATTTAGGGATACAGTTAACTGAGTATCTGCTAATAGCCTTAGAGTTTGTTACTTACCGAAAAAGTGGCACTTGTCATTTAGAGGTAAAGGTCATAGACTACCTGCCGACAAGCCTAGAGTTTATCACTCACCACAACCCGAGAATTACTTGGCGGCTCTCTAATGGATTTTGGACTACACAGGAAGAACCACTGTCTTTACTATGGTTACAAGTGGAATTTTTTAGGTGTTGCTGATTTGTGAAGAATTTTCAAAAAGTGGGCGATATGGCATACCCCCTCCAAAAGATCTGCAGTGTTTACTGCTTCCAAAAAGGAAAGGCACCTACCGTATTGGATATAATTGTCATGAGTGGCTTGGAAACGAGTAACGAGGAAAGACATGCAAGACTTGAGGAGAAACCACTGGAAGAAAATTCTAGAAGCTTCATTTTAAGCAGTCCGGTCTATATGACTGCTTTCTGTTTAACATATTGGGACCTGGCCCGGTTATGCCGGGACAAGTTTATTGATGTTAACAATTTTTATTTCAAAGTCTGAGGAGTTGAACTTATCTCAGCTAACAATTAGGCCTCGGATAAAGATTGATAGTAGCAGAAGTCCATCATGAAGTCTGAGTTTCTTTCTCTCCTATAGTTGTAATATATTATTGTTATTCTCTTCTGCATGTAATAAATACAACCTAATAAAAAGACAAAGAGCAAGGTCTTGGTTATAAAACAGTAAAAAAAAAAAGTTTAAATTTAAATATTTTAACAACTATTTTAATAAAATTAATAATTTTTTTATTTTATTAATTTTATATAATTCCAAGATTAAAATAAAAAAAAATTTTAGCAAATTTGATTAAATAGTTGTTAAAATATTTTAATTTAAAAATTAAAAAAATTTACTAAAAATGATTTGTCTCTTTTCTACTGACCCACCTTTATATATCCGATATAAATATATATCTGGATATAAATATATCTGAATATATATTTATATCTGAATACAAATATATATCCGGATATATATTTTATCCAAATACATTCGGATATATTTATATCCAGATTTAAAATAGATTAATCTGGATATTTTTTGATTTTATTTATATCCGGATAATAAAAATATATCCGGATTCTAACTCTAGTAGGGGGTAAGCCCCTATATTAGGTAATAAATGTTAGCGCTCTAATTGCATCTTCATAAATCCCTATGATAAATTAAATTTTCTTCGAAATTTAAAGCAGCAATATCTTAATTGATTTTCAATGAATTGACTAAATCTTCAATTGTATATATATTTGTTGAATTAATGCACATATTAAATGCATTGATCAACTTATTTTTCAATAATTTATTACCCATATTATTACTAGTAGTTACTATTTTACAAAAAATTACAGTATTAAATTTCAAATCAAACAAAAATACACTTATAACTTTTTAGCATTACCTGCAAATTTAAATTTTTAGCTACCGAAATTTACTTCTATAGATCTATCTTGTAATGCCAAATTTCAAGGCATTGCATTCCAATATTTAAAAGCTATCTTATATCCTTGTATTGAATTAATATAAAATATTAAGCTATATGACGTAATGTCACGGCTGATGCTGAAGTTGGCTGATGCTAAAGCTTAGGGGTTTCTATTGGAAACTATAAGTCCTGCTAAAATCCATATATACTCTACAAATATAAAATCTATACCCAAACTTTACTCTAACCCTATAAGACAAAAGTAAAAAAAACATCCAAAAAAATTTTTAAAATTTTATATCAAAATAGGTCAAAGCTTCAGCATCAGCCAACTTCAGCATCAGCTGTGACACGTAATATGTATAATATAAACTGAAAAATTAACTAGGCTTATACCATTTTTAGTATAAAATACGGTGTTATTTGTAAAGTTTAAATAGCATCCAATAGTATCGCCAGTAGAATACAATGGTCCGTATGGATTACTCCTTTCCGAGCAGCAAAATAGCTTGCTATCATCTCCATGATAACCTCAGGAACCATTATAGAATTCTATAAAAGATTATAAAAAAAATATATGTTTGCAAAATCCAATTCCAATAATTCTTTTGAATAAAAGTATATAAAGAATTATAAGCAAAGTTTTAACAAATTTGTTTTATTTATTTAAGCATACTTATCTTTTTATTCGTCTATTATGTCAACTTCAAAATAAAACAACTTGTATTGCGGAATTGAATAATTTGCCTATATTTATTTGTTTCTTTCTGGCTTTCATCTAATCTTATGTATTTTAAAGAAAAACTATACAGTATTAATTCAGAAATTTTTCGATAGTACCAGAGAAAAGGATCTTAGCGGTAACTGACTGGGAAATCTGGATGGACAAAAGCCTCTATAGCAAAAGGGCCCACCAACCTGGCCGCCAGAGTCGTACTGGAGAAAAAGAGTATATGTTATAGAAGTATGAACCAAGGAAAGGGAAACCTTAGGCACTTAAAGCCTAGCAGACCGATCTTTTCAGGCCAACTAAATTGGTAGTCTGAAATGACTGAGAAAAAGGATCCAAAGAGTGACTGACCGGGTACTGGAGTTTAGTGAACTTCACAAGGGCAGACAGAACTAATTAGCCAATAAGAAGTAGAAGCATAGAGGCGTATATTTGTCAAGACCCAACAAAGCTCTGGGTGTATCTATATAGAAGTCTTTGAATGCTAAGAGAATTTGGAACTACCAATACGAGTATATACTGGTATAAGTGCATGCAGTGGTAACCGGGTTCTTCCTAGCCTCATGATGCCATCCAACTATATTAAGCACTGGAAGCATTTGTGAAACATCCCCAGGACCCTCACCACTATAGCGGGAAGTACAGTTGTTCATACATTTCCAAATTCAGAACGTTAAATCCTGGGTCCCCAAGTCGCAGGAAAATCAGCTTGTTGCAGCAGTATGCAGGCTTGAGATACTTACCCAATTGGGTAGAGGCAGCTGTATGGCTTGAAATATGAACCCCTGAGAAGTACGCTAGTAAGGGATTTTCTGAGTATACCAATTTGAAAGTATAAAGCACCTATCTGGCAACACATACCAAATTGGAAGTAATGATATTAGGTAATATGAATAAAGTAGTGGATATGTGGAAACTAATTGTTGGTTAAAGAGGGATGTACAAATCCAGGTCAACTATATAAATAAAAATATGGAAGGCTCTGATGGGTTTTAGTTATGGATAAAAGGTTTCATAGCCTGAAGTCCTAGTCTCAATACTTGTATATAATATGTATATATAAAAGGCACTACTATATATCAATCTGCTTAAGTATTAATAAAGTTTGGGCAGGAGCTACACCCTAATATTAAAAAAAAAAAATAAATAAATAAATAAAAAAATTAATTCGGAAATTTTGAATTATTTGTCATATGAACATATATAAATAATCTTTTTATTAACTAGGCTATACAACAAAGAGGTTATATTAAAAATTACTTTTAAATAGTACATATTCAAAAGCTATATGATCTGTCAACTAACTGATGCACCTATTAAAATTTATGATATAATCAAATATCAACTAATTGATGCATCCTGTTGTGTAACTATAAATTTTAGAGTGCATCAATGATCTGCAGATATTCCAAAAATCAGAACATATGTTTATAAAATCTTATGATTTATAAAATTTTACTAATTAATTATAACTTTATATACTAAGTAAACTTGTCAGCACCAAAATATATATATAAGTATATTCAAATTCAGACCAGGCATAAAATTTAGAGTCTGAGTCTGGTTTGATCCTGGACCGAACCTGAACTGGACCTATTCTGATCCTGGCTGGACCTGAACCAGATCTAATCATTTATTGTTTAAATCTTCTTCACTAAAATTTGTAATATTAAACAAAAAATTAAATTGGTATGGTTTAACTTTAATTGATAGTCCGCCAGTTAATCAGAGATCGATTATAGCATAACATGACACAAATCACATATGACAATCACTATAGTGTGAATGTAGCGTGCATACATATACAAGTTTTTTTCTTACTAAGTTAACGATACATGTCTACTAATTGAAAGTTGTAGAGCTCGTCGAGGCGCATCTAACGGTGGTTAGATCATCCAAATCGGTGATGAGATATCATTGAAAAATGATTGGACGACTATATAAAATCTCTATATAAACAATATTTGTTTACATAGAGATTTTATATAGTCGTCCAATCGTTTTTTAATAATATCTCGTCACCGATTTGGATGATCTAACCACTATTAGATGCGCCTCAATGAGCTCTACAACTTTCAATTAGTGGACATGTATCGTTAACTTAGTAAGAAAAAACTTTTATATGTATGCACACCACATTTACACTATAGTAATTTTTATATGTGATTTGCATCACGTTACATTATGATCGATCTCTGATTAACTGGCAGACTATCAATTAAATATTATATGCAGAATTATTAATATAAATAAACTAATGGCTAAAAAAACTTGTAGCCCAAATTAGAGTTTTCTTTTAGCATTACATTATTATTTTTATAAAGGATTTTATTACTATATTTTCGCAAAATAATGTGCAGGGCATTATTTCAAAATTTGGCCTAAAATAAGTGTAATTTAGACCAAAATATAAAATTACTCCTCTTGTTAGTTATCTATATAACAAAATTATAGAATATATATACTTGCATAATCTATAATTGGTCATATAGATCATATTGGTTAGGGTGGTGATATATATTACGTAATATAATTTTACTATACCCTCTACTTCCCTTCCCCCTATATAAGAGAAATTTGATTGGCTATTATGAACTTCTATATTTAACGTAAGATTTTAGAGACTCCCCTCCCCCTCTAAAATATTACATAATATCTGTCACCACCCTTATATAATGTCATAAATCATATATACTTGCAAAATAACTAAATGATCTATGATTAGTCATATAGATTATATTGGTTATATATGTCATAGGCCAACACTGTTTTGTAAAATGCCAGAAAAGTTGCAAAGTGCTGAAGAAGTTAAAAATAAATAAAATAAAATAAAAATTAAAAAAATAAAAAAAAACAAACAAAAAAACAAAAAATATAAGCAAACTAAATTAAAAAAAAGTGTGTTATTTTATGGAGACATGTTGCCATGCTAACCCTGTGATCAGCCAATCAAATTCGATCACGTGCATTATGTGCTTAGTCGAGCACGTGATGCACGTAATTAAATTCGTTTGGTCGATTACATATACTTAAAAAAATTTATTAATATAATTTATTAAAAAAAAAAAAAAAAAAAGGTATAAAACCAGGTTTAATATATAAAAATAAACCCAATTATAATTTATTAATTTATAATTTATTTTTTTTAAATTTTTTTTTAATTTATTTTTATTAATTTTTTTTTCTAGATCTAAGAAAATGATGAGAAAATAGGACGAAAAGATAAGAAGAAAACAGGACGAAAAAGTAAGAAGAAAACAGGACGAAAAGGTAAGAAGAAAATAGCAAAAAAACGAGGACAAGATTGGACAAACGGTCAAAGATTCGACCAAAAACAAGGAAGAAACCTACAAAAAAGCAGGACGAAAACAGTGGACAAAGACAAGAAAAAAACGGCAAGAAAACAGACGAAAACAAGAACAAGAACGGACTAAAGATTCGACCAAAAACAAAGAAAGAATTTACCAGGAAACCCTCAATAAAAACAGTGAACCTACTCACCGAAAAATGATAAATTTACTGAAAGAACCCACAGAAAACTAATGAAGAAGTTACCTAAGAAACCCACAGAAAAACGACAAAAAAACCCTGAACGAACCCACTGAAAACAATTAAAAAACCCCACCAAAAACTAACGAAAACTCACCAAAAACAACAAAAAACCTTTTTTTGAGAAGAACCTATTGAAAACCCTACAAAAAACGACGAACCTATTGAATTAACTACTAAAAAACAACTAGAAGTACCCACCAAAAAAACAACCTACTGAATTACCGATCTAAACATGACTTCACGCTCCTACTGTGACTCCAACCACGACTTCAACAACGATTTCAAAGAAACCGGAATAAAACAACCTACCGAAACGCGACTTTACGCTCTTACTCCAACAACTACTGAAATCCGCCGCAACTTTACGGCCCAAATCCATCATGACTTCATGCTCCTACTACGGCTTCAATGACAACTCCAACGACAACTCCAGCGAGGTTCCAACGACAGCTCCAGCGACGCTAAAAAAAAAAATTAAACATTAATAAAAATAAAAAAAAATAATAAAACAAAAATACAAAAATAGAAAAAAAAAATAAATCAAAAATAAAAAAAAATTATTTATATGATCAGCAATCTGTAAAATGATTGGCCGATTATATAGGGTCACTATGGCGACATGTCGGCATTGACATTTTGGCTAAAAAAAATAAATAAAGCCCCAAATTTCTATTTCTCTAAAGTAAGAGTTTGCATTCTTGCAAATTCAAAAATTGCGAAAGCTAAATAAATGGTTTTACAAAATGCTATGCTAAAAAATCGCAAAGTGCTAAAAAAATCTAGGTTGGTTTTCTTGTAAAATGCCAGAAAGTAAGAGTTCTGTTTTACAAAGTGACAGAATAAAATAAATTAATAAAAAAAATTTAAAAATAAAACAAAAAAAAACAAAACCAAAAAACAAAATGAAAAAATAAATAAAGTAAAATCTTGCAAAAACTCGTAAAAACTTGCAAAAACTTTGCCTAACTAAATTATTTTTTTAAAGAAGTATTTTTGAAAATTTAAAAATTGCTGAAGAAATTAGTTGTATGTTTTTGCAAAGTATCAAAAGTCTGAGTTAGCATGCAAAGTCAAATTGGTGTTCTTGCAAAGTGCTAAAAAGTTGTTGGTTTTCTTGCAAAGGGCTAGTGTTCTTGTAAAGTATAAAAAAAATTNGTTCTTGCAAAGTGCTAAAAAGTTGTTGGTTTTCTTGCAAAGGGCTAGTGTTCTTGTAAAGTATAAAAAAAATTAAAAATAATTAAATAAAAAAAAAACAAAACAAAATAAAAGCAAAAAAAAGTAAAAAACAAACCAAAAACAAAAAAAAAACAAACCAAAATGAAAAAATAATTTAAAACTGAATAGAAGATCTAATTTATAAACAAAAGATCTAATTTGATTTTGTAATACAGATTTGTAAATTAATTTTTATATATTATAAAATATTTTAAAAATATAGTCCAATGCATTCTTGGTATGACCAAGGTTACATATTTACTAATCCAGCCAGTTCTCTAAAATATTTCAAAAAGTATTTCAAATTCACTTTCAAAATATTAGAAAAGAACCCTAGACATCTAATAGAGGTCATATTTGTTTTTTTTAGCAAAAACCCCTGAAATTTGAGAAGCAAAAAATAGGTTTGCCAATTATCTTGGCATCCAGTGGACCAATTTGAACAAACTTTTTTTTAAATGAAGCTCTTAGTGAGGCGCATCTAACAAAAAAAAGTTCATTCAATTCTGATCACTAGATCAAAAGTTATTTGGGCAAATATATTTTGTTGTTTTCAGCAAATTGGGCCAAAATTGGCAAAAATCCAGTCATAACCTATATGAGAGATGTCCGGGGTCCTATTTGAAAACATTTTTGAAATATTTCGAAAACTAAAATATTTCAAAATACATTATGAAATATTCCGAAATATATTGCGATATGCAAAATTTTTCAAAAGCTTTTGCAGGTTCACAAGATTTTTCAAAAGATTGCACTACTATAAATTTGCTAATATAAAATAGGTAGCTATATGCATATATACTGATTTATTATAGAGAAAAGATTTGAATAGTTGTTTTTTTTTGAAAGTTTGAAGATATTGTATTATTTATTATAAAGTTTACAAAAATAGTAAATTTAGACAAATGTGAAGATAATACTATAAAATATATTATATCTTTACCTTTAATTATAGTGTTGCTTATTTTCTTATATATTAAGTTCTATATAAGATTTTCTATATAATATAGTAATAATTTTATTTGAATTTCTTTTTTTTCAGTTTGTAACAAATGCAAATATCCAATAACAGATTGATACCAAACCAGTTTAATTTTTTGAGTTTCTTATATTGTATTAAAATTTCTAATTCATTTAATTGTATTTGTAGTATTTTTAACATTTTTGTATTCAATTATTTTAGTTTGTTTATCATTTAAATTATTCTCTTTGATTCTAGAATTTGGTGAAACTCATTTAAACTACTTTTTTCACTACTCTCGTCATTTTGATTCTAATTATCTATATCAAAAAAATCAGTTATACAAGCTGATTCTATAGCCTTTTTTTTTTACTATCAAACCATTTTTTTTAATAAGTTTTTACTAAATTTTCTATATAGACAAATAGTCTTTTTAGAGTTTTTTTTTTAACTTATTAATAATTTTTTCTGTCTCTTCTTCATTCATTACTTCTATTTTCTCAAACTTTTTTTCTTGCTTATATCACTAAACTTACTACTATTTTTGTTATCATTAGAATTATTATATAATAATTGTCTAGTATTTAATGCACTTGAGCAGTTCACTTTTTTTCTAACCTATTTTAAAAAAAAGAAGCTTTATAATTTTTATCAAATACAACTTTATAATAAATTTAATAATTTGATACTTGATTGAATTTATTAATTTAAAAACAATTTTTTTTATAATTTAGACATATCTAGTCTAATATTTTTAACTATCAATTTTTATCTGAAATTTTGCACTATGCAACAAAAGTATTTTCAAACTATTTTTTTTTCTAAAACATCTAGATTTTTCTTTAATTCTGGTATTTTTTTTTTATTTTTACAAATGTTTCATCTTAGTCTAATTTAGAATTTTGCCTTTTTATTTATTGATATTGATAATATAATTTTAAATTAATTGTTTATTTTGGTTAGTATTTTTGTACTATTTTTTAAGATTATTTATTCACTTGATTATACTATCAGTAGATTTCAATTATATTCAAATGCTATTCTTGTTTTTATAATCAGATAAAGAAATTATATATGCCTATATAGGTCTTTGCTAGGAAAACCACAGTTAAAGACTATTTAGATTTTGATAATAAAATTTGAAATTGCTAACTATTTATTAGAATTGCTTAAAAAGCTTGTATTTTTAAATAAACTATTTAAAAATTAAAAATTATTTTAATTTGTTTGATGACACTCAAATATGAAAAGCCTTAAAGATTATCTTACAAGACTATCTAGTATTTGATTAAAATTAAATTTAAATTTAGTTGTTTAGAAGCTAGAAAGGTCCTGTTCACTTTATTGATACTCTTTTTATAAATTCAAGACTTCACAACAATAACTTTACTAACAAGTTTATTTTATAAACATTTAAATTACTAATAATTAATTCACTGACATGTTTTGACAAGCTTAATTTTTTAGGTAGTTTGGAGAACAAGGAACCCAATTAAATAATTGAATACTTGGCCTAAGTTAGGGTTAGTGTTACATATTGTGAAATTAATTGTTGGTAATTTAAATGTCTGTAAAATAAAATTTTCAATGAAGTAATTGTTGATGAAATCTTGTTGAATCTGCAAAGACAATTTGCTCAAATATAACAAAATAGTTAAATTAATATGCCAAAGAAAAATTATTGTTGAATAAAAATTTTAAATTATTTTTAAAATATTTATTATTGAATATAAATAAATTTATTTGTATAATATATATATGTATATAAAAAATTTAAATTAAACTTTTAGATATTAAATAAAGGTGTTTAGCTAATAAATTATGTATATTTTAAAATTTTAGAATTATTTATATATGCGCCAAATTTTAGTTATAATACAAAAATAGGCTAACTTTATAGCCGAATTATAGTAGTATTGGAAAAAATAACAATTTGGCTAAATTAGTTTTTTTGATTTAATAATTTAAAAACGTAATATATGAGAGTATACGTAATATGAGACAATAGTATTCGAGTGCCAACTTAAGTTATTATGTAATATGCGTTTAAATAAAACCGATTATCTTGTAAATAATGGCGTTAAAGCTTTTATGCACTAGCTCGTGTCAGATTGCTTAAACAAGTGCACATGTATTTTTAACCTTATCTGATCTCACTGGACCTCACTGGACCTCACTGGACCTTGTGTCAGTGGCGAAAAAATGTGACTGGAAGAGCCTAGTGACAACTAGCCATTGGAACTAATATTTCTTCCAGTTTCATCCAGTTAGTTCCAGTGATTATCACTGGACCGGGTTTGCAACAACACTGGTCTAAACCTACTTAGTGGGTTAATTAAAAATGTCGTGAGGGCAATTTTGCTTATATATAACTACCTAAAACCTACCTAACATCAATCTAAGATGACTCTAACTCTAAAGTTAATTCAATTAAAATATATATTATAATCTGTTCCGTTTTAGACGTCCCAAAAAAAGGAAATCCGATTTTGTAAATCCGGAATAGTCAAATTTTGCACTCTCCGATTGGTTATTTCCTCTTCAAGAGTTTTATTACCCGCGCAAATAAGTGGATCCATGAGCTACTACGTTTGGGCGGCACACTATGTCACGATGGTTGCACGTAGCGGAATTTTTTTTTTGTGGGGCGACCAACCTACGTAAGTACGTACGTACGTTACCAGGAAATGTATCCCTAACTGCATTAGGACAATTTGCAAAGAATTGCATCATCTCCGATATCCATTTTATTTCAAGAGAAAGATTACCGTTACTCAACTGAAAGATTCTGATCAGAAAACATAATACTGGTCAGCTTGCATAATGCAGCAGGCTGCGCAGGATGCGCAACCTGCACCTAATAATTAGCCCTAGCTGCCTCATCAAAGAATTCATCACGATTTCTAAATCACAGCTGCCCATTAAGTGAAAATTATTTTTGGGTTAATTTTACCAGAGTGCAGGCCTACCTTCCAAAAAATTTGCTTTCTTTGGAAATAAAAAATTAAAAAAAAATAAAAAGTTAATTCCGACCGGAAATTATGTAATGCGGACCAAAATTTTGATTAATTAAGACAGCATATTTTAGAGTATCATGCGTAGTATACTACCTGATGATTTTATGAAAAAGTCGTATATGAGCACGCATATAATTTAGAAAGTAATATTTATAGAGAAGTCACTAAGTTACGAATTACTAATTTAAAGTTTACTGGAAACAACCCGATTTTTTTTTGTTGAACTTAGTTTTTGAAAATTATTTTCTTGAGAGGACAAAATTAATTAGTATTAGCTATAATTCTCATATTATGTTTTCTATTTTAATTTGTGTAAGATTGATTGATTTTTTTTTCAAAAACAATACTGATATAATAAAAATCAGTAAAACAATTTTTGTTACTCACATTGTTATCACTAGTTAGATCACAACTAGATAAATACTGTATATAAATTTTAAAAAGTTTGTGAAGATAAGTACGTACATACCTTAATTGTATATTACATACAAGCAAGGCAAAAAAAAACAAGTATTTACTGTTTATTCTTTAAATATCATTATTAAAGAATTTTTAAATTTTTACTTTATTGGCTTGTAAGTATTAAAAATGATAAAAATCCTAAAGTACTATATGTATAAACACAACGAAGAGGTAATAATATTGTTATCCAGTAACGTAATTGGTGATATAAATGGGCAAAATTCGCTTCGCTTTGTAGGCATGCTTGCCATGGATTTCGTTGCCAAAATAACTGAGGTATTTTTGCCGTAATTACGTTATCCGCCGAATATTCGTAATTTGGCAGTTTATGGAGTCATTTAGCAAGCACGATCGTCGTAAATCATCGGATAACACCGTTATCGTATGTTACGCATTGTTTTCTGACTTTACTTTTAATATGTCATCCTTTGGGAACATATTAAGTTTTACAGCCAGATAACCAGATAATGGAGTATTTTCACAAATAACTCTCGTTATTGTTCATGTGATATGATCATGTAAATTTTTTTGCCTTGATATTTCTGCATAAAAATGACATCATCATTTATGCAAAATGTCACGACCAAAAAATTTCACATGCTAATATAATATAAACAATAACATAACAATATTGGTAATTTTTTTCATCGGAGTTAATGTCATCCATGTGCTGCTACGCAGCACTGGCGTGACATTAACTCCGATGAAAATCGTATGACCAATATCTTATAATTATCCGACAAACTCAAATGATGAAATTATTTCTTCATTGATATGATGTAAATATGTTTATTCGAATTAAAACCTGAAAATTCAGCTATGAATCATGGTCATTACCGGATAACACCAATACCAATACTGAGTAAATTATCGAATACAGTAATTTGCCAAATTACCGTTGTTCGACAATTTTTGCCCAGTATTGTATACCTATAAATCAAGGCCATAAATCGATTCTAAACTTAAAACACGCACTCTTTCGAACCATTATGCTTAAGCTCACTTGTTTATCTACGCTATAACAACTATATAACAACTATATAACAACTATATAACAACTATATAACAACTATATAACAACTATATAACAACTATATAACAACTATATAACAACTATATAACAATTATATAACAATTATATAACAACTAAATTAATAACTATATAACAACTAGTTCCGAGTCCTGTTTGCACGTGACATTCAGTGATTAACCTCGATTTCCGAGATGTATTTAAAAGTCAAATCCGGATTGAATTCGATCTCGTTTGAACAATACATTTTTTCCAGAACAATAGTAACACCAACCTGTTTCACACTTGTTTTTCAGGGCGGGTTTGAGATTTTCTGGTTTTAGTATAGGCACTATCACTAGTCAAGCCTACCTGCCTGGTTCATTCCGTACCTCGGTGGTGTGAACGCCAACAATTTTTTTATAGAAATTTTTACTAATAAAAGTTGAAATAACCTAACTGAGTAAATTTATGATTTTAGCTTTTTTTTTTCATAAAGTGAATTTAAAACCTACTAAAGATTGAGCAATTATATACATGCATAAAATTTTATATGTCGTTATTTTAAGGATTTAACTTTTTTTTGTCTATAAATCTTGTGATTTTAATTTGGTTTAGTACAATGTAAGTTCTGAGACGAAATACCGAAACTGTTCGATGCGGTATCATCTTTATTACTTGGCAAAAACAAATGTGTGATCAAAGAAAATAATGTGAAATCACAGGATATTTGACGATTTTTTAGATCTTCAAGAATTATAGGACAGGATTTTTTACTAATCAACTATTTAGGATTTTAACACGAAAATCATGAGAGAAATAATTCGTCATCATAGGATTTCTTGAAGATACCAAATTTAGACCAAATCCGGATCGTTGACTGACATAATTAACTCTTAAAATTTAATGATATCGGGATACCCCGGTTTTGATTATAAAAAAAAATTAAATTGGCGGGATCGCTTCTCTATCATTTAAAACTTTCATTAACCCTACCATATATGCAAAGTTAAATTAATGCTACTGTATCACTTTATTTTTTTTTTATACGTAGATTGTTTTTTAGTCTAAATTTTTTAAGGGTTAATGAATTTGTTAGTTGTTTGTTTACATTAATGCTTTTAGTGAATTAAAAATTCATCGTTATTTGAACAATGTAATGTGTATCAATTATAATTCATCTAAATCTAATCTATATCTGATATATTATACATCAAAAAAATATCAATAAATTTGTTTTTGGAAACAAATGAAAATCCAAATATTACCTAATTTTATCAAGTTAAAATTTACGAAAGTTCCATCAAATTTAAACTTATTAGTTACCCATGACTTTATAACAATAGGTAACTATGGATCGGGCAATTCTAGTTAACGAACACGTGTAAACAATAAACCTAAGATATAATTATATAGTAATTCTTTATAGGAAATGATTTTTAAGTATCATGAAGATCTCATAAGTTATATTTGTAATATAAAAGATTGATAGCATTTATTTTAAACCTAATTTTGGGATCGATTATAGTTTACAATCAAAAAAAAAAAATCTAAATATAAAAGGCAACATTTTAACTGTCTCCGTTATCAAAAAAAAAAATAAAAAAATAAAAAATATCAAAAAAAAATGTCTCGATCTTCGACTATTGAAATTCAATCCATTATTGATGGTAAAGCTTCGATTGAACACCAAATTGATATTCATGGTAAAAAAAAAAAAATTAATACTATTATATAATGAAAAATTTTATTATTGTTTTAATGATTGTTTATATATAAAACTATAATTATATGATTTAAAAATTGTAGTCAACGATCTTTTTGGGATTAAAGAAAATCGACAAGCATTATCTCTTGAAAATGTATTGGCAGGATTACAATATGTTGTGGACTATCGTCTTAGGGGTGGTAGACTTCCAAACTTGGATTTCGAATTAATGAAACGTTTATGCGAAGGATTATTATTAAATATGTCCTATATGGAAGGTGGTTTGCTAAAGAGGAAAATGACTCCGGAGGCTAATAGAGCTTTCATTCTCTTTGGAGAATTCATGGAAGAAGGTATGATTAATCTATCAAATTATTATCAAATGTTAATCTTTTTACTATATGATTCCTATATATATATAAATATATATATATATATATATATATATATTATTATTATTATTTATTAGTTGAAGAATTTCGTCTGGCTGTTCGAGAAAAAAATGTTTCCAGTCTTTATCACGCTCTTAAACTTCATCGTCGATGTCGTAAAGACGTAGATCCAACAGTCAAACAATCCGCAGTTGCCATAATATACATGCTAACGAATTGGTTTCCACAATTTTCGGATTGGCATGAACTGGTAAAAAATGAAGAACATGGTGATGTTGAAAAAGTAATTAAAGAATACACGAATGTAATTAAGAAACCTAAAATGCCACCACTTAAAGGAGTTGCATTGCCACCTCCATGTAAGTTACGCTAATTTACTTTATCATTTATTATATATAACTTTTTATATTAAAAATTATCTTGTTTTTTTTTTTTTAGCCTTATATTTTGATCGCGATGTTACTCGAGTATTGAAAATGTTTCGCACATCACTAACTGAAGGTTTACCTAAATCTGAAATACCATTACTACTGGATCATTATGGACCAAATCAGCTACCTAAACCACCTAAAACCTCCATATTTAGTATGATACTTAATCAACTAAAAGACTTTATGGTATTAATATTGATAGCCGCAACAATTGTTACTGCGGCATTAAGTGACTTTAAAGATATGGGTGTATTATTATTTGTTATCGTTCTTAATACTATAATCGGATTTACACAAGAATATAAAGCAACAAAAGCTTTGGAAGCTTTGCAAAAACTGACTGTTCCAAAAGTACGAATATGAATATATATATATATATTTTTTTTCGTTCAAATTTAAAGTTTTTGATTCCATATTCTAAATTTTTATGATTTAATAAAGGCTCAAGTAGTGCGTGATGGTCAACAAATGGTTATTGATTCCTCACAACTTGTTCCAGGTGATATAGTTGTTCTTGAAGAAGGTGATGCAGTTCCTGCTGATATACGTATTGTAGAAAGTTCACATCTAGAAGTTATTGAATCAATTTTAACTGGAGAAAGTCTTCCAGTCAGTAAAGATACTAAAAAAATTTGGACAGCGGTACGCATTTTATAATGAAAAAAATTTTATACAAGTTTTTTAACCTCAACAAAATTCATTTATAATACAATTAATAATGTGTTTTTCGATATTAATATCATAGACAAGGCATCATCCATTAGGTGAATGCAAGGGAAATGCATTCATGTCAACCACAATTGCCAGAGGTCGTGGTAAAGGAGTTGTAGTTAGAACCGGAAATGACACTGAGGTAAACAAGAATTGTGTCATTTAAACTTTAAAAAAAAATCATTTTAATCATATGTGATTTTATATACAGATTGGGAAAATTAGTGCTGCCATAACTTCTGTTAAACAAGTAAAAACTCCAATCCAGCGTAAATTGGCAAAATTGGGAAAATGGCTTGTTTTACTTGCATTTGTATTGTGTATTCTTGTCGTAATAATAGGAGTTGCATATCGACATAATGCAATAAAAATGGTTTTTATTGGTCTAAGGTGTGTATATCATATTTTTTTACTGGAGGGTAACCAAATTTTCGGGTCGGATGCGTCGGATCTAGGTCGGCCTTTAGGCAAAATTATCAGCTGGATCCGGCCGACCATGATTCTGATGCACTCCGACATATTCCGACCCGGAATTTTGGTGACACACATAATTTTATTGGTTTGATTTTTTTTGGGTTGATTAATACAGAAGAAACTTTATTAAATATTTGTATAATTATAATTGTTATTTTGTGATTAGTTTGGCTGTATCAGTTATTCCAGAAGGTTTGGTAGCTGTTACAACTGTAACAATGGCAATTGGTGTACGTCGAATGGCAAAACGTAGTGCAATAGTAAGAACTTTACCAGCTGTAGAAACACTTGGAAGTGTAACAGTTATTTGTTCTGATAAAACAGGTACTCTTACTGAAGGAAAAATGGGACCAATAGAATTATGGATTGCAAATGATTCATTATATACTTTTACGGAACCAACTTCTATGGATCCAAATGATGGTGGTATTTTATTCCTTCCTTCAAGATATAATCGAAAAAACTTTGAATCACATGAAGATTCAATAAAGTCATTACAAAAGTTTGAAAATTCAGGGCCTCAAGAAATTTCTAAAAATTTACAAAACTTACCATCACATTTGATGACAGCATTAATGATTTCCAATTTATGTAATAATTCCTCTGTTATTAAAGAAAAAGGTGAATGGAAAGGTGTTGGAGATCCAACAGAGGTAAATTAAATTTATAAATTCTAATACATTCTAATTTAGTGCTTGTATCCGAATATATTATATTTATGAATATATTCGGATATATAAAAATTTATGAATACAGTATTCAAATATAAATTATGAATACCGGTATTCATAAATATTATGAATATTCATAATCTTTATGAATATTCATAATATTTATGATTATTCACAATATTTATGAATATTTATAATATTTATGAATATTCATAATTATTAAGAATATTCATAAATATTAAAATATTCAGATTTAATATAAATATTCACAATATTTACGAATATTTATAATATTTATGAATATTCATAATAAATTAATTATGAATATACAAAGAATTATATGGAATATAAGCACTACTCTAATGCATTCAAATACATTCTATAGTCTTAATATTAAAATGATTAAATAACTATTTATAATAGGTAGGACTATTGCTTGCAGCTCAAAAAGGAGGATTTTCAAAGAATTATTGGGAGAAAGATTGTGGATTTACTAAAATTCATGAAAAAGCGTTTGATAGCGAACGTAAACTTATGAGTGTTGTTTATGAAATTAAAGATACTACATCATTAGGACATTCAAAGCCAGCAAAATTAGTTCTTGCTAAAGGGGCACCGGAACAATTGCTTCGAAAATGTACACGCTATTTACCAAATATCGCAACAACAGAAACAGGTTTACCATTTGATATAGTTTTTGGTGAAAAAGAAGGATTTCAACCAAATGAATTATCAGATAAATTTGTTGATATTGTATCAAGACAAAGTTCAAGAATGGCATCACGAGGGTTACGGATTCTTGGTTTAGCTTTTAAAAGAGTTTATGATGATGATACATTTTCATCACCTATATCTTCTCATGATTCTGAGAAAAATTTAGATACTCCAACCAATAATCCTTTATTCGATGAAACAGATTTAATATTTGTCGGTCTAATTGGATTAATAGATCCACCTAAAAAAGCCGTTAAAGAATCCATTCGTAAATGTAAAGAGGCAGGAATTCAAGTTATAATGATTACTGGAGATCATATAGCTACAGCTACAGCAATAGCTAAAGATATTGGAATTATCGATCCAGGAGATCCGAATAAGGTATTATTTATTCAATTTATCATATGAAAAATTAATTAATTTAAATGAAATATATATTTATTTACAAGTATTTATTTAATAAATAGAATTTATCTATTCTTGGAGCAGAGTTTGATATGCTTTCCGAACAAGCCATAAAAGAATTGAACCCATTTCCCAGCGTTTTTGCACGTGTTAGGTGAGCATATATTTTTAAAATAATAAGGAATGTATGTAATTTTTTATGATATTAAAAAAAAAATTTTAATATAAATACATTATTAGTCCTGATAACAAACTTAAAATTGTTCAAGCTTTACAAAATCTTGGAAATTCAGTAGCCATGACTGGTGACGGAGTTAATGGTAAAAATTTTAATTTATACTATATTAAAAAATATATATATATATATATATTTTTATAAACAATAAATCTTTTTAAAATAAAATTAATATATTATAATATTATAATAGATGCACCTGCAATTAAAGCTTCAGATATAGGAATTGCCATGGGAATAAATGGTACAGAAATAACAAAACAAGCAGCAGATATTGTTTTAGCGAATGATGATTTTTCAACCATTGTTATAGCAGTAGAAGAAGGAAGACAAGTTTTTGATAATATTCTTAAATTTATTGTCTATTTATTAAGTTGTAATGGAGCAGAAATAATATTAATGTTCCTATGTGCGATTATTAATACGGAATTACCATTCACAACTATTATGATTTTATTTGCAAATATAATTGGTATATACTTTTAATAATAATTTAAATTTCTTTAATGTTAATGCTAATATATAAATCTAATATATATATTTTATTTTATAAATTAATAAGCTGACGTACCACCTGCGATGTCACTTGGTATAGAACCAGCAGAAGGAGATATAATGAGACGTAAACCAAGAAATCCAAAATCAGGAGTACTTAACACTTACATGACCTTAATTTTATTAATGCAAGCAGCAGTAATGGCATTAGCGACATTTGGAGTATATAAAATTGGATTATCTATAGAAAATATGGATTTAATAGATGCACAATCTTTGGCATTTGCTACGTTAACCACTATGCAATTATTTCAAGGGTTCTTATCTAGAACTTTAAATGAAAGTTTTTTTAAAACACCTTTCTTTGGAAATAAGGTAAAAAAAAAAAAAAAGAATTTCGACAAGAAAAAAATTTTTTAATATTTTTTAAGTTTTTTTGTTGACCATGTTTATCCATTTTTTGAAACTTTAGTGGATGATTGTAGGGGTTTTTGGATCATTTGCTGCATTAGTTATTGGTATATATATTCCAGGTAAAAAAAACCGCATCTTTAAACAATTTTAGTAGTTATTTTAACAGTATCATAATAATAGTAATATAATTTTTTTTTTACGTAATCTTATATAACAGGAGTAAATGATTGGTTTTCGTTAAAACCAGTTCCAATATTAGGATGGGCCAAAATAGCAATATGTCTTATATTATTAATAGTATTTAGTGAGATTGGTAAAGTGTTTGGAAGAAGATTAAGAGATAAATAAGGAGGTTCTTGCGTGTATCTAAATTAGACTTTGTAAAAAAAAAACAATAACAAATTATGATATATATATATATTTATATAATAATAATTAATAAATTTTTTTTTGTTAGTAATAATATTATATTTACAGTTTACAGTATATTTATACAGTATATTTATATTTACAGTATATTTGAGTAAATAAAAGATAATGTTTTTTATTACAATGGAATTTCCGAATTTTAGAAGTTCCTACTAAAGACAGGCTATGTTTACTAACTACAAATAATTTGGTTTAACCCAAAATAGCAGTTATCTGGAGACGCGTTTGATTGTCACTAAAACTTAACAAACCAAATTATTGAATATTCTTTTATTTCTAGCTATTTAGAGTTAGTTAACCAAAAAGATATTCAAAATAGTAATTAGTTTTAACTATTTGAATAACACAAAACTATAGTTAGACAGAGTATATATATATGCTGCGGTTGCTGCGGTGATGATGTGGGAACTAAGTTAGACACGTACGTACAGTACGTACATAAGTACGTAAGTACGTAAGTACGTACGTAAGATCAATTTTGAGATCAAAAGTACTACGTATTAACTTTAAATTTCTTTAAAAGTAAGATTGATCTTTTAGGGATAGACCGTTATTAATTTTAGTAATACTATAACGATAAATAAAGATACATTAAATTTTGATATCAATATAAATATGAGAAATATCACAACGAAACTAAACACCGCTATACTGTAAATAGAGGTTAACATTTTTATTTCCAAAAAATGTTAATGATGGTTGGAATAATTTTATAGACTTGGAAGTTTGTAGAAATTTGTAAAAAGTGTAAAAGATAAGATTCTAAAAAAAAAAAAAAAAAAAAATTTACTTTAAAAAGGTTAATTGATATTTTATCGTAATCGTTAAACAAATGCAGTTAAATCGATTTTTTTTTTGATTGTTATATATAGGAATGCGCATAAGTTCAGGGTGTTAATTTATTATTAATTGGTTATTCTAAAATAGTTATTAACAAAAATAGAAATACTAGTTAAATCATGGCGAAACATTTTTAATTTGAAACTAATCAAAAATATGCGTACTAAAGTAAATTTTCATATTACAAAATCAATTTACCCACATTTAACAATAATCACTTTATTACACTCTTGATCAAACATTTAACTTCAATTTAATTTATGTCACATTAACTTATCGAAGATGAATCATTCTAATTGTTACAATCTGGACAATTACATTCACATGATAATTCAACGATTGGAGCGTTATAAATAATTGTCTGATGATTTCAAATAAAATCATTTTTATTTAGACGTCAAGACGACCTTTTCGTGATTTATTTTTTTTTTTTGTTTTGTTGTTTAATGAGTTGTATTTTTTGTTATATATACATATACATATATACATATATATATATATATTATCTATATTATATATATACAGCATATATATATATATATTTTGAGATCTACTAAATACTTTGTCAAACCCTTAATTGTATTATCATATCGTGATTTTATTTCGTGTTAATTTGACGAAATAAAATTTACCTTAAATTAAAACGAAAAATAATTAATAGAGAAAAAATATGTCAAGTTTCATTAAAGCAAATCGATCATACTTTGAATATGAAATCTCCAATATCTCTCAATTAGTTCACGCGATCTATGGACCTCCGTTCGCTCATGAATTTCGTTCTAAACAACTTTGGCATTTGGTCATTAAGCCGGTAATTTATTAAATATTATGAAAAATAATATGAAATAAATATTATTTGAAAATAAAATATTAATGATTTTTAAAAAAATTTAGTTGAAAGATTATTGTGTAATATACTTGGAACAAGTATCCACATCAGATGCAAAACAATGTGATGAGTTTATGGCAAAACTTTCAATGTGTAATCATAAAATTCATGTTAGAAGGTCGGATGGCACTGAAATTTTACCGATTAATAATTTAAGCAATAAAAAAGGTATTGTAATATCTTTAGTTTTTTTTTTTTAACATTATAATTTTTTTTTTTTTTAATTTCTAATAATTTAAATCATTTAAATCATTTAAATCATTTCCTATTAAAAAAAAAGATACTTACAAAGTATTCAGAAGATCATGTCTGAAAGATTCTTCAATAATAATCGGTATTGAGATGTTAAAACCTGAATTCAGTCAAAACCCCTCTACCACCTTCTCTTCAACCACTCCTCCATCTACATTTAACAACATAACAAAACAAATTTCACCTTCAAAAGTAAAGACCATTTGGACCGAAGAATTACATAATCCTTCGACTGCCGATGTTAGATTTGTGGTTGATGACCATGAATTATTCGCAAGTAGTTCTATCCTTGCAAAAAGATCTAAATATTTTAAAGAAATTTTTGATGAAATGAAATGTAATACAAAAATTAATGAAAAACTCGGTATTCGTGAAAAAGGAAAATCCGGTATTGGTGAAAATGATGAAAAACTCTCCATTCCGGATGATGAAGAAAGCTGGTCTTCTTTTGATGACACTCTTTCAATAGTTTCTACAACTTCATCTATTGAAACTATGTTTATCCCACCTTCAAAACCTTCCTTTAAATCCCGTGAATTCGATTATGAATTAATAATTTCGGATTTTTCATATAATTCTGTTCTTCAAATGCTTCAATTTTTATATACCGATGATCTACCTTTCACCGATAAAATTTCTTCCAACAAAATTTCTTCCTTTCCCTTCTCCAACGAAATATATTCCCTATATGATATTGCTGATAAATATCAAATACATGACCTAAAATTTCATCTCAAAAAACTCATTCTCTGTAATCTTGGATTAGAAACTTGTGCTGAAATGTTATTCAAACACGTTTGGAAATGGCCTGAATTAAAACGTGTTGTTATGCCATTTGTAGTAAAATACTTTGCAAATATTAAATGTACGCAAGGTTATTTAAATATAGTAGAAAAGTGTAAATGTGAGGATGGTGAGAATGAGTTTCCAATGTTTTATGAATTAAATTTTGAGATTTTAATGGCAACATTTTCCTGTTAAAAAAAAAAAGAATATATATACATATATATATATTTTTTTTTAAATCTTGCTAGAGTAACGAGAAAATATATATAAATAATATTGTAAGAAGGGGATAAAAAGTTGGAAGTTCAGTTTGATTAACAGTCTAATATTATATAATTTTATTCATTTGTTAATTTGGTTTTTTTTTTCATTTCACACATCTAATCAAACACATCGCATATATATTTCAAAAGTACAACCTTGATGGTTGTCACTTGTCGCATAAAATAACAAATAAAAAAATAAAAAAAAATAAAAGCATTATGATATAATATATATCTTACTATTTGTCCATTGTCGTATTTTTTTTTCGCAATAATATTGTTGATTACTTATTATCTTTATGTCAACTATATTGAAGTAAACCTTAAATAATTTATCTTTAAAATGATTACTGATTACTATAAAATAAACATTACAATACAATACAATAAGCATTACAAATAAAACAAGCATGAAGGGTCGAATCTTACATAATAAGCCTTGTTTAATATATCTAGCATATGTATAGATACTACGGTTATTTTGGTTATTTCTAATTTCTGATGCATATGATTTTATTAATTTCAATTATTTCCGGATTTAAAAAAAAAATGTTAATTTCGATTTTTTATATTATGAAATTTGTTCAGATCATTTTCAAAAATTGTTTTTGTATCAATATAGTTACTTTATAAGTTTTTATTCATCATTGTTCTGACTTTTTTTGACTTTTTGATTTCTGATCCGATCTTATATAGTCCTATCCACTAAATTATTGAATTGTTGAATTGACTCAAACTATGAAGAATGAAGAATGAAGAGCACTAAATGCTTACTGTAACTACATCATGTTCGACACTCCTATTTTAATTTTAAAAAATAAAACTTTCAAATAAATTTTATCTATATAACAATTTCACAATTAGCACCATCTTTATAGTAATACAAACCAATTTCATTTTTTTACTAATACAATTCATCGTTACAAACCAAATAACGAAATCAGCATAAAAAAATTATATTAACCTTACTATACAACCCAATATACAGGGATCTGCAAAAAAACTTGTAATTTGTATCACGTGATACAAATTTGTATAACACTTTCTAATTAAGAATTATACAAAAATATATAATAAAAGTGAACTCTATCAATACAAATCTACTATTACTTTGCATATTTTTTTAAAAAAAAATTACTATAACTATAGACTAATATACTCTAGTAATAAAAAAAAAAGCACCTATAAAAATCATACTTTCTTTAAATGTTATGTAATAAAAAAGTACATTTGATACAAAAATACACACTTACCAAAATTCTAGTATTGACAATATTTAAAAAAAAACAAAATCTATAAAATATAAAGGTAAAAGTAGGTTAGAAAAAAAGCTTATTTTAGTAGTATCTGGAGCTATAATGTAGTACATAATGCCAGAATCAAATTTCATTTAAAATATTGTATTCAAATAATTACAAAAGTAAGTACATGTTTATTTGTTAATAATTTTAATCTTTTTAAAAGTATTAAATATAAAAAGATTACCAAAGATCACTCTATAGCCTAAACAAAGATACAAATCGAATGAGCCAAGGAATATTTAAATTAGGGCTACTTTTTACTAACCAAACCCAACTGAAAACTAGTAGAGCGAAAAGGGGGGTTCTGGAGTCAGATTTCAGTGATATATTCAGAATGGCCTCCAATCCCTCTCTACAGATCCTTCTAGATATATTTAATTATATATCGAATTCAAGCTCTAAATTATGCTAGAGCCAAATCCTGTTAACTTACTCTCCTTACTCCTAAATTTAGGCTTCCAACATTAAGGAGTACATAGTCTTTGTTAATGCTCTGGCTATGTTTTTAATCCCAAACAAGATAACAAAACAATTATGCTATCTCGCTTGCCCTTGAAACGAGCAGAGAGCACCAAGGACTGAAGTGTCTGAGTGTGCTTCTCTGCGAGCCCATTCAAGCCTAAAATGCATACTATTTTCTATGTTATCCTAGAATTAATTCAAAACGTGATTTAACACTATTCAGCAAAGGACAAAAAATGCTAAGTCTCACTTTGCAGAGGTGAGACTTAGCTATTAGAATGAGACTTATCCGATCAGAGGTGAGATTTAGCTATTAGGGGTGAGACTTATCCGATCAGAGGTGAGACCTATCCGATCAAAGGTGAGACTTATCCGAGGGAAGACTTATCTAAGGTGAGACTTATTATACATATTTCAAAGTCTCATTGCCACGTCTTACCTGTTTTTTTCACAAGCTCAAAAAACAAAATATAGTAATCAGTTTAGAGTTTACCTACTTTCCAGCTTCGAGTGATTTATCACGAGAAGGCGGGGATCTAGCTTCTGAGCTTTATCACGCAATTTATTATAATATTGCATAACATAATAGCCTCTGATATGCTCTGCACACCGGCCACAATCTGTAGCTGTAGGTTTACCACAATCAGTACAAGGATAGCGTTTTTTACTTTTCCAATGATGCTGGCATCCTTCTGGACGAATACAAGCTTTACCACAAATCTTACCAGAGTTATGAAGATAATCACAAGTATAAAGATTCTTCATTTACTATAGAATAAAAATTTTTAATAATAGTAGAAAATAATTAATTAAAGAAAAAAGTTTGTAAAGAAATTATATAAAAATTTTCTTTCACAATGAGCACCCAAAACCAATTAGCCGAAACCAAGCCCACATACAAAGACGTCGAGCAAGCTTTAATTAATGTAATCAAAGCAGGTCTCTATTATAGAAAACCAAAAGACGGCAAGTTCATGCAAAATTATAAAGAAAGAATTAGAAAATTACGCCAAGCAGAAGACCCAGAAGAATATATACAAAATTTGGCCATGACAATATTTCCCAATAAAAACAAATATAATGAAATTATGAATGACTATAAATCATGGTATAGGCGAGATCCAAAGATTCTTAATTCGATTATAGAACTATATAAACTATATTACAAATTAGCCCAAGACCACTTTGTTGACGAAGCCCAGATCGATAAAGAAACAGAAGAATTTATTAATTTATAAAAGACCAGAGGAACACCAACTTGAAGCATTCCACGAACATCTTTTATATTATAAAATTTTTAATTCGTAAGTACCCACTGAGGGGTTAATTCTATATCTTTTACAACTTGAAGCTCTTCTCTAACAAAAGACCACTTCGGGCCATTGCTCTCATCATCTTCTAGCCAATACAAGATTGGCTGATTTTTTTGCACCAAAGCTTCACGAATATGATAAACTTGGGGAGACCAGTTCATATCAGTTGCTCGCTTAAAACCACCTTCCAGCTCTCCCGGTTCAAGTAAATATCTAACCAAAGTATTATAATCTAATTTAGACTCATTAAATCCTATAGGCCCATTGCGTAACTTAGAAGATGCTGAAATAATCTGATTCATTTTTATGGCTTTCGCCGGGGCCATGCCAATTAATCTACTTACTGAATTATTAAGGTTATCAATAATTATATAAAGATTTTTAACCCAGGCTCTCGATCTCTTAGATATAGGTAATAATAAATCAGAGGCATCCTGTAACCGAAATAATTTTTCGGCTAAAGTACGATTAAATCTTTCGACAATACCTTGACTTCTATGAGACGTGCCAACCTTAATTTTAACATTATATTTTTCCATTAATTCTTTACAATCAGATTTAAATTCAGAACCGGGATCGACCATTAATAATTTAGGCCAAATAAGAGGGCATTTGGAATTACTATAAACTTTCTTAAAGGCCTTGGCCACAGAATAAGCTGACCTATCAGCTAAAGGAACTGCCCACTTAAATCGTGAAGCCACATCTACTATACATAAGCAATATTTATAAGTTATATTATTAATTCGGTCATGGGGCATATAAAGAATATCAGCTTGATGGCATTCATTAGGAATTTGTATACTATTAAATGAGGCTCTAGGAATAAATCTTGGACGGGGTTTATGAATCTGATATAAAGCCTGTTTTTCAAGCCAATTACATACCTCATCTATAGAAAAATCATATCCGGCTTTTAGAGAAGCTTCATACAATTTTTTTATGGTTCTTTGATAACCATTAGGATGGTAATAAATTTTACGCAAGGCAATAGATATATCTAGTTCACGAACATTTCCAGAATCTATTTGTATTATAGGAATAGACAACATTTTGAGCCGGCTCACTTGTGAGAAAAAATGGGTGAAAGAATCAAAAAATTTAAAGGTGCTTTATTAGCAATACAAGATCGGGTCTGCAAATTACAATGGGATCTGGACTCAAAAGAGGATTATATTAATTATCTTGAAAAAGAAATCTCAATTCGGAATGAGGAGCTAGACCCATTAAGATTAGAAATTTCTAATCTTAAAGAACAGTTAGAAAAGACACTCCAAAATTCTATAAATCAAGGGAATTATATAGATTATTTAGAAAAACGGTTAGCTATTTTTCAGGATGAAATAGACTGCTTTTCTAGCAAACTCGAAAAATTATATATAGAAAACAATTTTCAAGATATGGCACAACAACCAGGATCCTCCCGAACATTATCTCTTCCTGAAAATCAAGCCACAATCCAAAATAATAGAATTCGGCGAGAGATTGATAGCATTAGACAATATTTTCAGAGTCCAATTACAATAGCACCTACAATAGATGGCATTGAAGATTATCTTGATATAATTTCTGATGCCGGAAATAGGTTTGAGAGATTGGTGCTACAAATATATCCACGAGCAAATGCCCGAGCAATCAATGCCGAAAATCGAGTAGCGAATTTGCAGACCCAGATAATAAATTTGCAAACCCAGTTAGCCAATCCACAGACCCAGTTTGCCAATTCACAAACCCAGTTAGCTACGCTTCAAAATGACTATGATCTTCTCCACCAGGCCTATGAGGCCCACAGAACACGGCATAATATATTCAAATCTCGAGAACTTGATGGGCGAATTACAATCCGTACACAAAAAAGACGGATATCAGAATTGCTTATAGAAAGCTTTGCATTAAAATTGAGAAACAGACAGACCTATCACCAATTACAAAATAAGTGGGGCAAGTGGAAAAATCGGGCCCGAAATTCAGAACAATTAATTAATAATTTAAATCAACAAATTTTTGTGCTACAGAATAATAATATAGCAAACATGGCAACCTTAACAGATGTTATGTCTTCATTATCCCCATTGATGGCTCAAATTCCCCAATATATAGGTCAGGAACCTCCTGACGAATATTATAATAGAGTAGTACAAGTTTTTTCATATGGAAGTACATTGGCTGTTGCTGGATTTAATGATGCCGTAAAAGCTGAAATTTTAAAATCTAAAATGTCTAGTAAATATACACCTGTCCCAGCCGAATACCCTGCAGGTACAAATATTGATACTCCAGCACGATTTTTAGCTTGGTTACGGCATAAATATCATGAAGAAACAATAGGATCACGCAATGCCTCTTTATCCAGATTAGCACAAGAAAAATTTAACCCCACTGACACTCCCCAAACCTATGAAGACAGAATTCGTCTATTATTATTACAAACACCGAATAATAACCAGGACGCATTGGCTATATTATGGACTCACTTACCTGATGAATTATTTACAAGAGTAAAAATAACGAATCCAGCAGATATAAATGCTTTCTTTATATCTGTTAAGGACACATGGCTTGAGCGAAAACCTTCTACCTTTACATATAATGGGGTTAATAACAATTCATCGGTTCCTATAATTTTATCCAATACAATACCTAGTGAAAATTTAACTATATATAAAAAAGCGTATAACCATTTAGATTTGATAGCCCAAAGACTGGGGTATTCTGACGAAGCATCTAGAGATCCGGATGCTTTAGAAAATTTTATCGAAGAAGAATTATATAAAAGATTAGGCTATGCGAATTACAATATACAATCAAAAAAATTATATGCTACAAAAAAGCCTATAGCTAAAAAATTAACAAAATCAAAGAAAATAGAAAGATACTGTTCTATTTGTGGAAAAGCCGGCCATACAAAAAAGAATTGCCCCAAAGTTAGAAAGACTAAAAAGATTAATAATATTACTAGCTCCCAATACGAATATATAGACCAAAGCCAATCAGAAGATGATATAGAGTATATAATTAATGAAAGCGACCAAGAAGAAAGTAGCCAAGAAGAAAGCGACCAAGAAAATAGTGAGATTGAGTCTAGAGAAACTAATTGTTTTAATATAAAAAAAAAAACAGGGTTTCTAAGTCTTCTATAAAAAAGAAATCCAAAAAACTAGTAAAAAAAACTATTAATGAAAATCAGATATTTTTAGAGTCGGTTAAATATATTTTAACAAGATATATTTCTCAATGCCCTAAAGAAATTCTAACAGAAATATATACGGATCTTAGTAAATTATTCCCCGAAATGAAAGACTCATTTTATTCATATCATTCAAAAAATTGTACAAATAAAGAAGTAGCCAAAGTATGGGAAAATATAATAAAAAAGTATCAATTTATTTTAGAGCCATTTTTCCTCGCATGCTCAGAAAAAGATATGCCGGCATATTTGACTTCAAGCAATTATTGTGAGAAGATGGGAGGGTATTCTTCCTCGACAAAGTCGAGCACTTCGTGTCTAAATTATGCTATAAAACAATATCAAGAAGCCCAATTATATCGAAATTGGCTTGACCCATTAAAAATAAACTTTTTGCAAATAAAAGAACCCAATAACTATGCTACGATTTCATGTAAAGTATATGATTTAGAAATACCCCATGCATTACTCGATACGGGTTCAGATGGGTCACATATTTCTGAAAATATCGCAAACCATTTTATAAAATATTTTGGGCTAAAAATAGATAGAAAAAAGGTTTATAGACTAACAGGGGCTGTTGGCGAAAAACAATCTGTTGGGACCTTTTCTGACATACCTGTTACTATAGGTATTGGAAATAATACCTTAACAATTTCAGATGAGTTTTCAGTTTTACCAACAGAAAAAGATAATAATGGCAATGATATATCATTATTTATTCTTGGCACTAGATGGCAACATCGGGCTGGCTGGGAACCTATAGTAAAGGGTGAGTTTACAGCATCAGCTAATGGAAAAAGAATTACTATTCCACTTTCAGTTTATAATAAGGGAGAAACCAATATCCTAATAAAAAAAAATATATAAGTTATAATGAACTTGAAAAAATGTTATTTGATACTCTCAATGCTAAAGAGGTTCTCAATGAGGTATGTGAGAAGTTTTTATCATTCTATGATGAGCTGGATCTTTTACTTAGCTAGTATATGCAGATATTTGGCTATATTTTTTTTATCACGAATAGCTTCTTTTTTATAAAATGCATTTAGATCTCTACCTTCTTGTGATAAATCATGAGCCGGCTCAGGCAGAATTAGTTTGCTAGCCAAATTTTCTTTTTTTGAATCATGAGCCGGCTCAGACAGAATTGATTCATTAACCAAATTTTCCCTACCTTCTCGTAATAAATCACTCGAAGGCAAAATTAGTTCGTTAACCAAATTTTCCCCGCCTTCTCTTTTCAAATCCCCACTTCTCGTGATAAATCACTCGAAGCCAGATACATCGGTAATCTGGATTGGCAATCCAGATTTATTTTTTCGAGCTTGTGAGAAAAAATCGGTTGATCCCAGGCAACCCTATTTTTTTCTTCGCCTCTCCAGATCTGATAAATACGTTTTTGTGATATGCTATATTTTTCTTTTAGCTCATTTAAAACTTTAGACCTTGGTCTATCATTACGGTATTGCATAATAAAATTATAATCAGCTAGTGATAAAGAAGGAGCATCACATCTTATGCGTTGCCTAAGCATGATAGTATTTTTTTTTATATCTAATATATTATTTCAAAATAATTTATTAAATAGAATGTATATATTATATTGGATATACCGGATATATTGGATATACAGAAAAAAATTTAGAAAAAACTAGATAAATAGGATATATATATTATACTGGATATACTGGATATACCAAATATACAAATTATACAGGAAAAAAATTTTGGATGAACCGGATAAATAAAATATATAGGAGGTTCCAGATAAATATTTCATATATTTTTTAAAATCTATATAGTTGGCATTTTCGAAGATTACAACAAATCTTGATTTTATTTTTTATTCTGTCCGTCAGTTCTATACAGGTTTTTAAAGTTATGGGATTTGGTCTAGACTCTACGTCTTCCGAGAACAGTGCATGCAATGAAGTGGTTGTAAAGCTATCTGTCGAAAAAACTGTTAACTTTTTTAGATCTTGCGGTTTAAGCTCTTGTATAGAAGCTCTTTCTGCTAGATTCCCGCCTTCTCTTGATAAATTACTCGAAGGCAGAAAATAAGTGAACCCCTTTATTGATTACTAGATTTCTTTTTTTGAGCTTGTGAGCCGGCTTCTCGTGATAAATCTGTTTTTTCCACAAGTTCAAAAAACATTTATTTCCGAATTCTTTTTTTTTGAATGAAATGAGAAAAAAGAAAAATATAAAATGTTTTGGGGTATTGGATTAGTAAACATGTCTATTTGAACCAGTTCACTTGTGAGAAAATAGGCTTATTTATATAGTTTATTTTTTACAACTAACCCTTTTTATATAAAAACAGTTTCAGATTTGCTGATCTATTTATTCATAAATTGATTAATATGGGCCAAAAATAAATCGATCTACTAACAATCACAAGCTATTGATTAAAAAATCTAAACATACATGTCGGGCACAGTAGTCCTGCTTTTTTTGTATGAGAAAGCCTTGCAAGCTTGAAAAAAATATATTGATAACAAATATATTTTAACTATTTATATTTGGCTGAGCCGGCTCACAAGTATTGCAAGAAGGCAAGTCTGAATCTGATAGTATTTTGCCCAACTCAAGATTGGTTTGCTCTTCTATATAATTCTCTATCCAGTCTATAGTCTCTTCTAACGATTTTACTATCTTTTTTAACTTTTTATGCTGGGAATAATATTCACTTAGTCTTGCTTGGTGATTATATATTTTACGTACCATTTTTTAGTATTATATATATAGATATTAAATATCTTAAAAAAACTAATTACCGAGGTGGGACACCATGTCACCAGGGCACAGTATCCATGTTGGGTAGAGTCTGGACAAGCTTGTCCAAGCTCATCAAAATTGAGCAGAAGCTGAATTAGTATCCGGTTAAATTTATCTCCTGAAACTTATATGGTAGAGTCTGGACACCGTGTCCGAGCTTGATTTAATTGCGCAGAAGAAATGGCGCAGTATATTTTTCTAACTGCCAAGCCGGGACACCATGTCACCAGGGCGCAGTAGTCACATGATATTGTGACCTGGGGGTCACGTACTACCAACTTAAATAATAATACTGCCTTTTCGTGATAAATCACTCAAAGCCAGAATTAATTTGTTATCCAAATTTTCTCTTTTCGAATTTATGAGAAAAGAGGCTTGCAAGCTCGAAAAAAAATATATTGATAACAAATATATTTTGACTATTTATATCTGGCTTTGAGCAAGCATTGCCCTGCCTTCTCGCGATTCTCGCTCGAATCCAGAAATTATATAGTCCCTAGTTTGTTACAATATATTGGTTTACTATTTATCTATTTTCGAGCTTGCGAGAAAATAGGGGCTATGTAAGACGTATATTTGTTTTGATACTTCTCTGGGAGCTTGGCTCTTATAGCTCTTTTTTCAGCCTTTTTATAGGGTATACCAGCCTTGACCATATTCTTATAAGCATTATTACGCTAATGAAAATATGGCAAAGAGGTAATTCCATCTGATAAGATCCAGCGCTTAGTATCGATTGGGCATAGGGCCTTCTTTTCTGATTCGACTAAAGATAATATATGATCCTTTGACCGGATACCTATATTTTTGGTATAGAATACTTTATTACCAAATAGACAGTTTCGATAAACTTGGGTCATAGGTGAATTATTCTCTGGATAAGTATTTTTAGCCATCTCATCTATACCTTTTTTACTAACTCCTTTATGCTTAGACTTTGTAGACTTATCTGCTAAGACATAGTGGTATGACTTGGCCTGGATATGATAAGATTCTGTGATTACATTGCCAGGAATCTCATCTTTGAAAAGCCCAATAGTCTTAGTATCATTAAGATCAAAAAGATCAGGTCACTTTGCCATGTCCTTATAGATATCCTCAGTTTCAACTATAAATATGAATGAATCTGTATCCATATATCCAAGTATAGCTTTATCACCATATCTCTCTTTTACATATCCATACCAGAAGCGATACATAAAAAGCTTGCTAAGACCCAGAACGGCTTGTTGAGAGTTACAGTGGCTTTTCCCATATGTGCCCCTACAAGTGTATTTCCCAGCTGTCAGGCATATTTGAAAGAGGGTTTACGGATCTGCTTAATAAACTTCTTTTCATCTTAATCATTGTTCATAGCCATGAGCTTGACGTCTTGGTATTTGAGAACATTTTCCATAGTTTTGCCATATACTGAGTTATTCATGAGCTTAAAGAAATCTTTCTCAAAAGCGTTCTTAGCACCTTG